>MU034425.1:0-95497 GCA_012184565.1 Aspergillus floridensis
GGGGGGGGGCGAGAAGGGAGTGGTGGTGGGGAGGGTTTCTCCGACCCCTGGCCCACACGAATGGCGGGCCCGGGGGGGGGGGGGGGGGGGGGGGGGGGGGAAGCATACGCTCTTCTTCGGAGTACTCCTTCCCCAGACCTAGCTCGGTGGCCCGCGCGACGATCGCCCGCCGCACGGTCGAGTGGGTTCCGTCCGCGCCGACAAGGATGTCGCCTCGGTACGTGCTGCCGTCGGCGGTGGTGACTTCGATGCCGTCGGGAAGATGGCGCACGCTGGTGATGCGTTTGTTCGGGAGGAGTTTGGATTGGTCGGCGATGTGGTCGTGGAGCGTGCGCAGGAGGTGGTGGCGGTCAGCCCAGATGATTGGGTAGCCGTGTCTGTGCGAGCGCTCACATTAGACGATTCTGGAGCAGATTTGAGATATACTGAGTAGAAAAGTCCCGAGATGGGGAGACTACCTCTCTGTCAAGCCTTTGTCAATGTGATCGACGGTGGCCAGGATTTGGCCGTCGGGCCCGCGGAGATACAGCCGAGACGCCGCACTGTCCCCTGCTCGCCGGTAGAGGTCCTCGTAACAGCCCAGTTGGTCCAGAATGCGCGCGCCGTTCGGCATCACGGCGATGCCGCCGCCGCGTCGCGGGGCCAAGTCCGGGTATGCCTCGAGGAGCAGGTAGTCGATGCCGTGCTTCTCCAGCGACAGCGCCAGGGTGAGCCCGCTGATGCCGCCCCCGGCGATGAGGACTTTACACGGTCGGAGATTTGGGGGTGGCATTCCGGGTGGTTATGTGTTTGATGTGTAAAGAAATCGGAGGTGAATTGAGTGACTGGGAAACTTGTGGAGCTTATATGATGCTGGAAGGATCAGGAAAGGTGGTGCGACAAGCGGAGGGAGGCTGAGGAGGGAGGCGCTGGTGCGGTGGATGTAGCTACTTCGAACTACAGTCTTACTGATACGACCAGCACAGATGATTCGTCTCTTGCATTAGTCTTGACTTCACCTTTGGGGCAAGGATGTGCCGGCCATAAGCACTAAGCGTGCAGCACCAATTATTCAATTCCCCCAATCGGGGGTTTACGGCGGGAAGAATCTGGGATTAGTGGAGCCAGTCGGTGATTCGGGTGTTTTTTTTTTTTCTTTTTACCGGGGTAAAAAGGACAAAGAACATAAGAATGACGATTCCAAGCTGTGTGTGCATTGCTGTAGCAAGAGATTAGGAGCAGCTTTCTAGCTAAAATAACATGTCGGTATTAGACAGTCTCATGATCAAAACACAATTACAAACGAATGACTATAAGCAAAAAGTTCCTGATTCATCATCCTCCAAACCACTTCAAAAGGGAGTGAGTTTCATGCCAAAGAGGGATCACAATGAGAATCGGTGATCCAGAGTGGGGTAGTAGTAGTTGTTGTTTGTCGCATCGACAGGTGTGGAATTGACTGTTGCCAAGTTAGTCTAAGACCACAATTCAAAGAAGAATAAAAAAAGCTCACCTCAAGCACTGGCCGAGGCGTTGGCAGAGGCGTTAGCACTGGCGTGTCCCGAGCCAGAAGCCTGCGCATTAGCGTTAGCAGTGGCAGAACCGCCACCAGTAGCGGTGGCGTCAGCATCAGCATTGGCATCAGCATCTCCATCAGCCGAAGCATTGGCAGTAGCGCTGGCGTTAGCATCGGCGCTGGCGTTGCCGTCAGCTCCCGCGTCGAGTCCTGCATCACCACCTGCGCCTGCCCCGGTGTCAGCACCCGCACCAGTGTCAGCTCCGGTATCAGCACCTACGCCAGCATCACCGCTGCCGCTGCCGCTGACGCTGCCGCTGCCCGAGACACCAGCCGTGAGACCACCGCCGGGAAGAGAGACGCTGGTGGTAGTGCCAAAGGAAACAGTAGTGCCGCTGGGGCCAGCAACAACAGTAGGAGTAGCACCGCCGGAAGCACCGCCGGAAACGTCGCCGCTGCCGCTGCCAGAGAGATCACCAGAAGCACCGCCGGAAGCACCGCCAGAGACACCGCCAGAAGCACCGCCGGAAGCACCGCCAGAGACACCGCCAGAAGCACCGCCAGAAGCACCGCCAGAGACACCGCCAGAAACGTCACCGCTGCCGTTGCCAGAAAGATCGCCTGAAGCACCGCCGGAAACACCACCGCTGCCGCTGCCGCTGCCGCTGCCAGAAACATCGCCGGAGGCACCGCCGGAGGCACCGCCGGAAAGACCGCCCGAAGCACCGCCCGAAGCACCGCCAGAGACACCGCCGCTGCCAGAGAGATCGCCAGAGGCACCACCAGAAACATCGCCGCTACCACCAGCAGCTCCAGTTGCAACAGGAGAAACACCGACATCACCAGTGGGAGTGGCGCCAGCGCTGCCGCTGCCGCTGCCAGAAACACCACCAGAGCCACCGAGACCAGCACCGGCGCCGAGGCCGGCGCTGCCGCCGAGACCAGCGCTACCACTGAGGCCAGCACCGGCACCCAGGCCAGCAGAGGGAGTAGCAGCGGCACCGGCACCGAGACCAGCGCCAGCACCAAGGCTAGCACCTGCGCCCAGACCGGCGCTCGCGCCAAGATCAGCTCCAGCACCCAGACCAGCGCTGCCGGAAGCACCCCCGGAAGCACCCCCGGAAGCACCACCAGAAGCACCCCCGGAGACACCACCGGAGGCACCAGCACCCAGATCAGCACCAGCACCCAGACCAGCGCTAGCACCGAGGCCAGCACTAGCACCGAGTCCAGCGTTAGCACCAAGGCCAGCACCAGCACCCAGACCAGCAGAAGGAGTAGCAGCGGCACCGGCGCCGAGGCCAGCACCAGCACCAAGGCTGGCGCCAGCACCAAGACCGGCGTTGGCACCCAGACCAGCGTTAGCACCCAGATCAGCTCCGGCTCCCAGATCAGCGCTGCCGCTGCCGGTGGCACTAGCACTACCGCTACCGCTGCCGCCGAAGAGACCGCTTAGGCCGGCACCCAGACCAGCGCCCAGACCAGCGTTCGCACCAAGGCTGGCAGCCGCGTTTCCTCCGAGCCCAGCACCAAGGCCGGCACTTCCGCTGCCGCTGCCGCTGGCACCAGCACCCAGGCTGGCGCCCAAATCAGCACTGCCGCTGCCGCCCAAGCTGGCACCCAGACCCGAGCTTCCGAAGAGGCTACCAGCGCCGCTCAGGAAGGGAAGGAGACAGGGAATGGGAATCGCATTGACGGAGACGGTCGAAGCGAGCACAGTCGCGGCGGAAACCTTGGAAACACGCATCGTGACTTCTACTGGTGTCAGTCACTGATCGCAGAGCAAAAGAGGCGGTATACTTACCAAATTGAAACAAGTTGACAAAATTGATAAAGAAAGAAGCGAGGAGAGTAGGAAGACGATTATAGCTAGATAATCGTGTGGGAACGAAGGAAATGCTACCAGAGCAATGTTTTTTTGGGGGGGGTTGGGAAAGAGGAAAGAAAGAGAAAGAGAGAAGTGGTTGAAGGATGATGATGGAAAAAAGAACAGAAACGCGAGGATGAAGACGCCTTTTATCTTGAATCTCTCAAGTCTTCGAAGCCGGATGAGGTTCGGGATGATCTATTTCGAGAAGCGGCCATGAAACCCTTCGTGTTTGAGGGTCTGTGATCGTCCCGAAGAGGATCTCACTCTCTTGCCCAGATCACGGCAGAAAGCCAGTCCCTGCCAGTCGAGAAGCACCCTCTAGGTAAGGTTCCTGACCATCTTGGTTTAGAGGGAACCCTCGACCGTGGTTCTCAGACAGGGGTAGACTAGACCGGGGTCCGTTGGGATCACGATGTGGTCCATGTGTAGCCTGGACTCCTCTTGCGTGATGGTGACTTGACGCCGAGCGGTCACAGAAGCACATCGTGCGATGAGGGATAGACCATCACAGTAGCAAGAACGAGGGGACCTGTCGGGGAGACTCCAAATTCGTCGCATTGAAGCGCGCTAGAGATCCAGGTTCTGCTTTGGTTCTGGATGGGTCTCACGAGAAGGTCCGTGAGCGAACAACATGAAGAGCAACTACAAGCCATCAATCATTCGAAAATTTGCCCTGAAAGTAAATTTGTGGTCTCTGCTGTTGGCTCATGTTTGTCTTGATTGCGATGAACAGTGCCGAGAGTAGTGACACCAGCTTGAATGAAGCCAAAATGAGTTGTGCCTGAAGCTTGCCCAGATATGAGAGAGCGGACCGTGGGTAGAACACCAGTAGTACTGTACCGAAAAGGAAAATCCAAGCAATGGTTACTAGGAGCAGCCCGAGACGCGGGTGATGGAGAAGGTCGGGGTCAATGGCCGACCCAGGGCAAGTGGCTATTCTTGGTGTGTAGTTTCGGGAAGAGACTCCATTCGAAGAACATGTTTGGCTGGACTATGGAGTAGGGACAATAGTCCCTATCTCTCGAGGGTGTTCGCAGCCAAAGTCATCGGGCGTGCTTAGCACAGAGTTTTTTTCTTTTTTTTTTCCCCGACTAGGCTGAGGGAGCAGTCCTATGCGCATCCCGAGTTTGCTGGAAGGGAATCCTGCCCGGGTGGATCGACCGGAGAGCCTCCTGAGCTAAACCTTAAAGCTGGCTGCGAAAGAGGGTCGATCTTGGTCGAAACTTCGATAGCTTCGGGGTTCTTCCCTACCTGGACTCCTGGGGAGCTTCTCGTAGGCGGTGTGTCCGTGAGGGACTTCACAGTCCCGCCGAAGACAAGTGTGGATCTTCGTGATTGTACGAAAGTAGTGGATTGGTCAATTGTTTGGTCGAACAGGTGTTTTTCACCCACCCACATCGAATACAATTAAGCAATTGGAACGCAGCAGTGAGGGAAAAGATTGATCGGAGCCAATTCTTGGGAGTTCTTGGGCCCAGAGCGCGAACGATTGGGGGTTTCATGATGAGACGATCGAAAATTGGGGTTGCTGAGAATCCGGGATCCTCAAACAACGGCGAGCCTCACTAGCGGCTGATGCTATTTTGGGGGATTCGAACTGGACAGACGAGGAGAGACTTGCAAGAGTCTATGGACTTCCTAAGCGCTATATCATGATCAATGGGTGTAGAGGGATGAATTTGCTGCAAGCCCACAAGCATAATGCATTCATGCAATGGGGAGATGGAGACGGAGTACGTAGTAATAGATAGTTACTAGTTAGTAAAGGGGAAAGAAAGAAAGCAAGAAAGGGAAAAGAAGTGGAGAAAAAGCTCGGGCCGAGGGTGGATCCGACCCTGGTTTCTGCCGCCCCCTTCCGACACTCTCAGCTTCACATTTCAGGGATTAAACCGATCCCTATGCTCAATCAGTCACCTTCTTTCTTGATTGACAACTGCCCTTCTGAGAAAAATTCATCCCGCGCACATGTGAGTCCATTCAATCCCATACCAAAAATGCATCCCACATCAAACCTACCACGGACTGGACATAGCAATGCCAAAATGTGAAGAAGATCCATTTCCAGTTCCTCTAGCTCTGGGCAGAGCTGTTCATTTTCTTTGAAGGTTTCTTTACTTCTTCCTCAGTCTCAATCTGCCAGCTTCCTACAGCCACCTCCGTTCTCAAGCACAAACTTCAACCCAATTGTCTGTTCGACTTGCAGTTGAACATATGACCAAGAATTCCTATTGACGGGGTCAAACAATCAAATTCAAAGTGGTAATTTCTATGCCAGAGCCCTAGAAGCACCATTCCATCCCCTCAATCATACAAGCCACTAGCACTCAGCCATTCCTCCAGACCAGATACAAATAATCCCCTCCCCGACCTGCATTAATATCCGTCGTCCACCTGCGATATCCTCGCCCCCGAAGATCAGTGCTGCTCACCTCATCCGTGCTCCGCAGGAGCTTCAGGTTAGAGATCCCGAAGCCCTCCGCGGCCAGGGTCGAGGTCTCCAGGTAGCGGTATTGTCCCCCGGCTCCTTTGGCCAGGTCCATCTGGCCTGGCTTTTCCGTGTCCGAGATCACTACCTTGATGTTGTGAAGGCAGTTCTGCGGGTCTTGGAGATAGTTGGCCACCAGCCAGACGTACCTTGGACGGTTAGCCACCGCACACACTCCCCCGTGACACTGGAGCAGTCAGAACTTACTTTCCGCCGAAGCCCGCGTTGATGTCGCCGTTCTTGTCGTCAACGACGGGGATGGTGTTGCTGGGTTTCTCGGTTTCGTGGTCGCCGTAGACGGCCTTGCGGAATTAGCTAGGTTGGCTCACGAGGACAAAAGAAGACACACGTAGAGATTGTTGAGCCAGTCGGTCATGATAGAAGACGTCCGTTCTTATGTTCTGGTAGATAAATCGATCGGTAGGATCGTTCTTAGTTATGAGGTCGCTTCGCTGTTTTTCTACTGTCTGTTGTCCTCCATTCATGAGAGGAAAAGTGACGAGACTTTATACAGATTCGCCTCCGCTGACTACTAATGTCCGTGCGGCATGGTGAGCTTCGTAATTTGGCTGAAAATGAGGCTTCCCATTCAAGCGCCAAGGGAAATTTCAAACCAATATTTGACAGCCAAGCGGATGGCGCAGCTTTCTATTGACGCCAAACACGAGCGATGGAAACGTTGGATGGAAGATGGTTCATCTGACCCTAAATCCAGCCGCATCGTCAACGACTTTTGACCGAAAGATAACGCTCATCCCTCACTCGACATAACTTATACAATGACTTTGTTAATAAATATGAACAGAATTAATATGATGTTGCGCCTTGGTGCTGGTTGTTTACTGAAGATAGTGCATAGGGTGGCTTGCGGCTGCAGCTGTGGTCGTTTTGGCCGCTTATATTGTGATTCCACACCACCAATGCAGTCATTCCTATGTTGACTTGTTTCTTGTACTTTATTCATGTCAATCGGTGCAGAGCCTCATTTAGTGAAGAAACAGCTCTGTGGAGTTTGTTTCTTCTCATGATCCTTATGTTTGTCGGTGGCCTAACTCGCCCAATCATAACATTTGACTATGAATGCGGCTGACGCCACTGTCAGAACTAGACACATTTTAGAGCCGAAAGTATGACTTGAAAGACCAAAGTACCGTGGTATGTATGCCAATCTCTGTCCTGTTCGTTCTATGAAGACGAGCATATAGAACGAAGTCCGATGTACAGTATATTCAGCCTTGTTGGAAGATCATCAGCTATGTTGAGTAGACTCGGGTATATGTTTGCTCTCAATCCCACAGACTCTAGGCAAACAAAGGTCAATGGCGACAACCAGTCGGACATGCCGATGAAATTACCGCCGTGGCTGCGCCAAGCCTACAGGTGCAGCGCTGCTGAGGCGGGCTGTGCGAAACCAAGGACAGCAAACTTCTTGCCTCCGCTGAGCTTAAGACTCGCATGATTCCAATAAGAAGAGTTCTGGCTAATCGACCTTTTAGTGATTTAGAAGCTGAGCTTTCGTCTAAACTATCCTTGATCAAATGGTCGGATTGCCTTTCATTGAGCACTATCCAGATGGTCTGAAGCCCGCGGAGCCTAATCGTCCCAAGTATTCTTTTGCTGGGCAACAATGGGCACCTACTGGAATGGCGATTGGAAAGGGCCCAAGCCTGGACTACCATCGCAGGATGCAACCAGCCAGGAGAATCTTACTCTGCAGCTTCTGCCCGTCCAAATCTCTACCCCAGTCACTACGCTTTCAAATACACACTCACTCCCGCACCCCAATCACTTCGACTTTCAGAACGATATCTGGCAGTCGCACCACTCAACCCTATGCATCCCAGTCCTCTACTGCACCTTTATATGCATTGTGTTCCTGATTGAGGCGGCCTTCGCCGAATCAGTGGTAGGAGTCTTCGACGCGTTTGGCAGCTACGGCTTCGGGCAGGTCCTAGGGTTTCTACTTCTCCCTATGGCAGTATTGATAGGGGTCATTTTACCATCGCTCGCAATTGAAAACACGCTCGGCCACCGCACGCGTTGAGTTCGACGCCCCTTACAGATTTTCCATGTGCTGTATGGCTTCCCAGCTCTGTGGTTTGCGTCCTCGTGGTATTGGTGGCATGGGCTCATTCCAGGGTGTTGTTTGGTGTTTTGTCTGGTTGTGGCATTATGGGAGAGCGCGCTGGGTGGTATAATGGAAAATACGGCTACATCCAAGCAGATGAGCGTTTCCAAAGCTGTTAGCGGTGAAGCCTTGGACTTTGAAATCAACAGACTATGTTACTAAGCACAGTCTCGTTCATCGAGAGCCCACGGGCATTTACTTTCGGTCACGTGATTCCTATCTACGATCGGGTATGAGATGCCGTCAAGGCCTTGTTATAGGACAACAGCAGAGCTGATGTTTTAGGATTGACGTTGTGATATGCTATCATGGCTTCTGGTGGTGGTTACGCATCGGTGCGACTGTGACGTTGCATGCTACACGGTGGTGGTGTCCAATCCCTGACATGGGGCTGCAAGAAATATATACTGAAACGGAAGGTGGGCGTTGCCGACAGGCATTTGTGAAGACATAAATTCGAAAATCAGGTCAAATTTAAGTGTTCAATCCGAGGAAAAGACCCTCTAGATTACGTCTATACGGGGCAATATAGTATTTGCCCAATCCTCTCTCCGGTGTTGGAAAAATAGACAATATTGTCCTGAATGGCAAGACAGAGAAGCCACGTTTGGAAAGTATATGTAGTTTAGATCATAGGTCAGTAGTTTGGTGTAAGCATCACAACAACAGGTGCTGTGGTCTAGTGGTATGACGTCACGTTGTGGCCGTGCCAGCCCCGGTTCGATTCCGGGCAGCGCCACTTTCTTTTTCGTTTTTTTTTTTCCCCTCCTCCTCCCTTGAGCGCCTGTGAGATTGTCCGCCGAGCATCTTGGTCATGGTCAGCCCGAGCGGAAGAAAAGATTGCTTTTCTTGGCTATTTTTGTTCCAGACCCAGTTCCAAAGTTCATATCTACCATGACTCATTCTGTCCATCATGTCAAAAAACCAGCACACCCCTTCGCACCAGGGATTGTAGATTAAACCCTGTCGAAGTTCCGTTTTTGCTTCGATCGCCGCTGCATTGAGCTTATTGATATCAGGGTGCTACGAGTTGGCACAACTCTTCAATTCCTGATTTCCAATCCCTCCATCGAAGTGCGGAATACCGCGCGTTCCCATTATCAAGCATCTGCCCGTTGAAGCATTCAACCTCGCCCCTCCATCCCTCCAGATTGCTTAGCCTATCTGCACGGATGCCTTACAAATTGCCTTGGCATGGTCAGATGCATACCATCATTCCGTCCCTGGCATCAGTCTAGACGCATGGCTACCAGAAAAACCCCACGTGCATTGGTGCTTTGGTCTTGGATGGGCGCTTGTGGCGTTTGCTTTCCGAGGTCAGAGTCTATCCTTCCCGCTGCCCGTGCAGATACGAGCTTGGACTCCACAAGCTACTGGGCCGTCTGTCAGCCTCACCATGAAAAAGTTACCCGGTAACCCCATGTTTGTGGCGAGCCAGGGGTGCTTGTCTCGTGTCCGCTGTTGGAGGGTTGCATCAATGGCCACTACTTCTCCATCTTGCCAAGATGGGGGCGGAGATTCTTGTTCGTCCTTCGTCGAATGTGGCAATGGCAGGGTTCAACCTTTTTATTAAGAGGCACATTATTTTATCGTAATCTCTGCGATACGATTCATAAGCCTCGCACATGGTAGTAGGAGGTCCACGGAGGGGGAGCAGAGAGGGGGAGCAGAAGAGGGGGTGGGATGTTATATACGGACCAAGACCCTGAGGTCAACGCAGTGTCCGCTCGGAGCACACTACCGATAGCCCTAACTCCTCCCGTGGTTGAGGTACAGCCCATCATCTGAGAATTGAACAATTATACACTGCGCACCCAACGCAGCGACCAATCCTTATCTCATCGTTTCTCTGAGACATCCATTTCTCGGAGCCATGGGCCGCACGACCCGCCCCGCACCTGCGCATACCAAGCAGGGCCAGCACCAACACGCCCAGCCTCGCGACATGCGGGCTGCTCATGGCCATCGACCGGCTCACCACGCCGCAAGCGGACGCCAGCATTCGGCGGCGCATCCACACCCAGCTCACCCACGCGCAGCAGCGCATCCACATGCAGCAGCACACCCTCATCCGGTAGCTCACCAGCCTCACCATGCTCCACAGCACCACCCTGCAGCTCACCACCCCGCACCACACCCCCAACACAGTCCCCATCCCACCCATACTATGCACACCAGCCACCCGCACAGCAGAACCCCACTTATAGCCGGCGCAGCAGCAGGAGCAGCAGCCGGTCTCGGAGGCGCGGTGATTTACAACGAATGGACCCAAAACAATGAAACAATCGAGCTACGTGAGAACAATCCCGACGACCGAGATTCCGGGCGATATGTCCGAGACGACGGGGATTACTGGTCTGGCGATGATGACAATCGTGACAATGAAGACAACCGCGGATATGTGGACAACAATGATATGACGTACCCTGGGGACGATGTTGCGACGACCACCCAGTATACCGGGTATCAGGCGCCAGAGGCGCCGAGGATGGAGAAGAGCGATGACGATGATGATTGTTGTGGGGGATGTGGTGGGTGTTGTGATGGGTGTTGTGATGGATGTTGCGATGGATCCTGCGGGGGATGTTGCGGGGATAGTGATAATAACAAGGATGACGATGGCTGTTGTTGCTGTTAGGCAATCCGTGGGCTGGGGATGGGGGACTTGCTGTTGCTTGAGATGTACGTACTGTATTGTTTGTTATGTTACTATGGTCGAGTTCTTTATTTATGAATGGAGGGGGAAGGGTATGGAGTAGTATGGGATGCATTACTAAAGGACGCGCTATCCCCCAAGGAAATTCGCTTGAGGAATGTGTGACTTAACTATCATGACTCACATGGATAAAGATATTGATAAATTGATTGATACGGCGATATTTGCCAATCGGAAGGCCATCCGATGGTCTGGGTAGGACCATTAATCCTGCATCGGGATCTCGGGATTGCAAGAAGTGGAGCCCCGTAAAAAGATTCTATAAAAATTTGAACCCCGCTTCAAAGCCTGAAGAAACAGAATATCCATCTCATCGGGTGTCTGGTCAATGAGAAAGAGGCTTAAGACCAATACAAGCTTCCCTCAACCTCAAGAGCTCACCCAAAAATGCCCATGGAGCTAGCACCGACCCGTCAAGAACCCACCTGCTCTCGCTCAGGCGTCGACGTGACCGATATCGAGAATGCCGTCGTCGCACGAAATACGAATGGCACCGAATCCGAACTCCAGCTCGTGGAAACCTCCACAACGAGCTTGATGCATCACCCAGACACCAACGAACACTTTCCCGACGGCGGCCTCAGATCATGGCTGGTGGTGCTGGGGTCCTCTCTCCTTGTGCTCGCCTCCTACGGCCTCATGAACTCGGTGGGTGTGCTGCAATCCCACCTCGAGACCCACCAGCTCGCCAGCTACACCAGCAGCACCGTGGGCTGGGTACCGGGCCTGTACATGTTCATGATGCTCGCCGGGGGCGTCTTTGTTGGACCGCTGTTCGACACCTACGGCCCCAAGGCCCTGGTCATCGCCGGGTCCACCATCTACGTCGTCGCCCTGTTCCTCACCGCGGAGTGTACCCAGTACTGGCAATTCATCCTCAGTTTCGGCATCATGGCGGGAATCGGGAGCGCGCTGGTGAGTACGGTCGCGCTGGCCTGCGTGCCGCACTGGTTCCAGGCGCGCATCGGGATGGCGATGGGGACGGCTTTAGTGGGTGCAGGACTCGGGGGCGTCGTGTTCCCTTTCCTCCTCAAAGCATCCTTCGCCAGGTTCGGGTTCCGCTGGGGGATGCGGATTCTCGCCTTTGTGATTCTGGCGGCCTGCGGGATGGGGTCCTTTTTGGTGAAGGCGCGGTTGCCCAAGGGCGACAAGCTGAAGACAGCCATCGATGCGAGGTGCTTCAAGGACTCGAGGTTCTCGCTGCTCACGGTGGGGATCTGGTGTAAGTCCTTTTTCTTTTCTTATGTGCCGTGTGTCATGCTTGTCTCACTTGTCAACTAGTCCTCGAACTCGAAACCTTCGCCCTGCTCGGCCTCTTCCCGACCTACGTTGTGGCGCTGGGATTCAGCGTGAATACAAGTGTCAATCTACTCGTCGTCCTCAATATGTGAGCGAGCCTCCCCTCAACCATACTACTCGAGGTGTACCCTCCGGTACTAACCAATTTTTGGGTAAAAGCTGCTCGGTCATTGGGCGTCTTCTTGCCGGCCGCGTGGGCGACATGTACGGCCGGCTGAACACGCTCTTAGTCCTGGTGTCGTCCGGCATCCTGGCCATCTTCGTCATCCTATACCCGTTCAGTCACTCGATGACAGCGCTGTACTTCTTCAGCGCGCTGTACGGCCTCAGCTCCGGATCCTTCCTCAGCCTCGCACCGGTGTGCATCCGGCAAGTGTCGCCGGCAAAGGAGATTGGGATGCGCTTCGGGACCTGCTATGCACTGGTGAGCTTTGCGTAAGTCTTTACTCATGTCGCAGCCAATCCCAAGACAGAAAACCTGACCAAGCTACCAGCGTGTTGATCTCCATACCCGTCGGCGGAGAAATGCTGGAGAAAGTCGGATCTCGCATCGTGATCGCCTGGCTGGGATGTGTTCTTCTGTTAGCGATGTTCCTCTTCTTGACGGCTCGATGGGCGTGTTTGGATTATAAGTGGCATTGGAAGATTCGCGTATGACATGGATGGGGCAATGGGTGGGGCAGCATTGTTCCTGCTGGTGCTGCTGGTCACAAGCGTTCTTTTTACTATTATCTGACCTATCTGCTATCAACGTGGTGCTTCTTGACTGACACGTTAACTTTTGCTCCATCTGATTCCATACTGTAGATTGTAGCGAATTTGGCTTCCTTCGTCCCGAGCAAGCTTCTACCAAAAACATCACTGGTGGTATCTGTAGTTGATCTATAGAACACTATGATTCGTACATGTTGTCCGGCTCTGCTTGGTAATCGGCCGCCACTCCACAACCGCGGCCCCCAGCACCGAAGCCACCGCCAACCCAACAGCGACATAGAACGTCCGGACCACTGCAAGATTATACACCCCCAGCAATGTCACCAGCGTATTTCCAGAAGCAATCGCCCGCAGCCCAGTCGGCCCTGCCCCCAGAGCCGCCTGCACATCCAACTCCGCCGGCAAGTCCGCGTGTAGCAGCCCCGCGACAAGCTGATTCTGAAAGACATTCTGGCCAACGAAGATGAACACCGCGCCGCCCAGCACCTGCACGAAGGCCATGAGCGCGGTGGCAGTGGGGATATCCGTCATCGGGAGGGTGGTCTGGACCACGAACACGGGAAGCTGGATGCCCAGCCCTGCCGCCAGGCCGAAGAAGACCTGGTAGCCGGCCCACGCGGCGGCAGGGGTTTCTGGACGCAGGGTCGTCAGCAGCCCCGCACTGATGCAGGTCAGGCTGGCGCTCAGAAGCATCACGGGGCTGTAGTAGAATCGCACTGCAGTGACCAAGAGGCCGGAGCCCATGGCCAGTAGGGCGTTGGAAAGGGTCAGCGGAAGGTTCATCACGCCGGACTTGGTGGCTGAGGCTCCTTTCACGGACTGGAACCAGATTGGGAGCTGGGATGCGGTAGGTTGAGATTAGCTGGGGTATTGATGCGGCGTGATTGAGGCTTTTAATAGGTGCTTACGTAGTACACGAATATGAAGATCGCGCTGTTCAGGCAGAAGCTGAATAGGGCTGAGCCCCAGATGTCGCGTCCACGGAAGAGTCGGGGCGGGAGTATCGCTTTTTCGCCCGCGTAAAGTTGGATGGCGACGAAGCATAGGAATAGAATTCCGAAGGCAATGAATAGGCCGATGATGCGGCCGCTTCCCCAGGGGTACGTTGTGCCCCCCCATTGCAGGGCTAGCAGCAGGCAGATTATGGCAGGCAGAAAGGTGAGAATCCCCAGCGGGTCCAACCTCCGCAGCTTCTCTTGCCGGGTCGCCTGGATCAGTGGTTGGGTACTTTGGAAAGTGAAGATGATTGCCAGCGCGGTGACCGCACCTAGGGGAAGATTGATGTAGAAACACCACCGCCATGTAAGGTGATCGGTGAATGCACCACCAAGACTGGGAACAAGGTGGTAAGCTTCTAATGGCTTCGCGTAGTTAGACAGCGCTGTCGACTTACGGAGGCGCGATAACACTTCCAATCCCGTAGGTACCCATGATAAGCCCAGAAAAAATGGGGCGACGGTGTCGCGGTACACATTGAGAGATGATGATTAGCGAGCCGGAGAAAAGGCCACCACCTCCGAGTCCGGAGATAGCTCGTCCAACAATGAGACAGGCCGAAGACGGGGCGACGCCGGAAACGAGAGATCCAAGTTCAAACAGAAATAGCGCGGTCAGATACACCCACTTGATGGGGAAAAATGTATAGATCCGGCCGTAGACGAGGGTGACGGCGCTGGTGGGGAGAAGATATGCACTCGCGTACCAGCCAGCATCATTGAATGCATGAAAATGCTTGGCAATTCTTGGAATTGCTGTCGCGACTATGGTATTGTCCTAATAGCAGGCCTTTTCGTCAGATTGGGTACCTTATACAAGCGTTGGGAGACTGGGCGTTGACGGACAAGTGATATACACAAAACACAGCAACATAGCCCGGCTATCACGACCAGCAGCTCATAACCGGTGAGCACGGTGTCTTTGAATCCCGCAGCTTGTTGGTTCACCTCACTATCAGTGTCGTTTCTCGTGTCTAGAGGAATTTCCTCCGCTTCGGGGCTTTTTGAGCGCGCCATCATGTTAAGTTGCCTCCTCAGCTAGGAAAGACCGTTATTATGAGAAGAGAGTTCCCAGAGGCTACGATTCCATCTCGAAAGATTGCGAAGCTGTCACCACAGAGATTGAGGAATGTTGTGCCAAACGTTTTATGGGCGTAAAGAGTAACCCCTTGCATGCCACTTGGAGACTCAAGGTCGGGCCTGAAATCCGATCAACCCTCTTGATCGCGGAACCTCCCCGCCCTTCGTCTATGCTCAGGGGCCTGCAATTAATAGGACTTTTCTTTCTAACTTTGAAAAGACAAAGAGTTTCTATTGAAAGTTGAATATTGTCAGCCAGGGCGACAACAATGACCCACCGCCCCTTGAGATCGTCAAGTATTGGCTTTAGGAATGTGGGGTAATAGAGGTCGCATTTCAGTCTATATCCAATCTAGGTGTCATTAGTCTTGTTATCAAACCGATAGTCGACGCTTGTTGCGTTGTCTGCTGGAGGTTTAGTATCTTGTGAGAATCCGCCGCGGGTTTAGTCATGGGTAATATGTATGATCCAATAAGTGGCGATTACATATTTTATGATAAGTACAAGATCCAGAAAAGATCTCATTGTCTTGATAGTGTTGACCTTAATTGCCATCGTGCCCGGAGCTGTGCTATATGCAGCCGCTATTTGGGGATGACCATGGTCGATTCGCGCTTTGTGAGTAACTGAATTTCCCGCTCTGGTATAGGATGTACTTCATGTACAATGGAAATTTGTAAGAGCACCAACTGTGATGTTTCGACTTTTCATTATTGTGTTGGTTCACTTCGGTAGGTACCGAGGGCATAGTCAATTCATCAGTATCGATGTCGCTGCTTGGAGTTGCCACTCGGACTCGCCGGGATCAAGGCACAAGATTAACATTGAACCTAGGGCTTATTGGAGAGTTGAATCTGGGAGCATCTCACAACTCGGAGACGGCGTGATGTGCCACGGACTTGGAAGATGCTATCTAGCACTAAACTAGGTAGCCTAGCTAAGCTCTTCTTAGCTCAATCTATATAATGTTTGGGTTTATTATCGGAGGAAATGGGGGTCCAGTCAAACTGGCCACCTCGGGTCCTTCCTCCGGCTCAAATCGAGTTGTATATCATTACAAGTACTTTCCACTGCCGGTGTGGAAGCAAGAAGGTCTACTTCAGTGCCTTGCAGCATTGTTGTTCGAGGACAATGATCAATGACTGCATCTTCAAAGTTTCATAATGAAGCTCCAGGTGAGGGAACGATTGAACACTCGATTGGCGTGGTAGCTCAATTTTCAGTAAAATCCAAGTGTTCTTAGTGAGTTTCATGGCCCAAACATTATTCAGTACTAGTTCTCCACCCTCTCCTCACCATTTGTCTAAATGCTTACCACGGTTAGTCAATACTAATGTAACCGAAGTAATTCAAAAAAACCCAGACGATGATTGAGCATCCCTAAACTTCTTGTACTAATTTACCTCCAGCTCCATGTAAGCACCACACCTTCCCTGCTAAACCCTAGGAGCTTAGAGACCTAAATAAAGGCCCCCACCCGCCCCCTTTCCCTCAACCCCACAATCCACCCCGTAAATTGTGTTTCAGATAGAGCCTGACAGTCATGGATATGTGGCGCTCGATCTTGCTGCTCGCCCTGGCCTCGGAGGTCTTCCGAGCAACTGGTATAAGCATACCCAACCCACCCCTTATCGCTCATCATTCTTAACCTACTACACATACAACGGAGACTGATATCTCGAATTGTTTGATCCATCCAGGATTTGAAGTTACCTATCCTCACAAAGGCGATGTCGTCAGCCTCACCACACCATGGAACTACAATCCATCGAGCCCGATCGAAGAACTCATGGAGATTGCTTTCTTCCAGATCTCGCACTTAGAGGAGGGGGTAAGCTACACTGTTGACGATGTGAACACGACACGACTGCAGGCACTTATACGTTGCAAAGGTCATTCACAATGGCCGACGGATGGTACCTGCGTTATACCTTTGGCTATGAAATCCATCTGTCGGGAACATTTTAGCTGACCCTGGGGCAGCCATTAAATGCCAGTGAGAGTACGACAACTTCGACCTTCGATCGGAACACTATCACCATGAGCACACCCACCATGGTCGTCACAAGCATGGGTGAAAGCTCGACGATGCAGGTCACGCCTGCCTCTGCCGATGTAGTATCTACTGCATCTAGCACGGCATCTAGCACGGCGGTTGCAATGACCGATCCGGGTTCAAAGGGTGGTCTCAGTACGGGGTGGAAAGCAGGGATCGGGGTGGGCTACGCTGCTGCTGTAATTCCGGGGCTGATAGGCCTCTAACTGCTCTATAGGGCTAGGAAGAAGAGGAGCAGCGAAAGTGCGGACGAGAGACCGGCCCGTGCGCGAGTTCTCGCAAGCTCGGAGCTGGATGGGGCCAGTGGCGCACACAGGAAGTATGAATTGGAAGGCAATCAAGGGGTGGTAAGGCGCATGAGCTGCCAGGATGATTGGGTCCGAGATATAAAAGCCGGTAGTGCTTTGTCCGATGACATTCGTGGCCGGCTACCGCGGAGATCTTCCCGGACCCGAGGCTGGGAGGAAATCGGGGGCCTTCCCGAAGGAGAAGTTAAGGGTAGTGGGGCGACCCGAGATTCTTCCCCCGGTCTTGGCGTTTCGCCACCATTTTGTATATATTCCAGTATTTATAGGGCATTAAAGCCCCCCCCCCTTCCCTTTTTGCACTTCAACCTTCTCTGCAACCGAGGACACATACTTCCAAGACTCTCAATACTGACAGTCTCTAACAATGAACACCACACAAACCGCCCAAACCCTACTCAAAGCCGCGCGCGTCGACCCGGCCATCTTCCAGCTCCGGCCGGACTACCGCGCCCTCCTAGGGCCCCAGCGACCAAACCAGCGAAACCCTCCTTCATCAAGCTGAAAAACATGTCAAGGAACTCTTAGCCAGCAAGCCCGTCACCGAGCTTCCGCACATTGCCGCCTGGCGCGACACCTACAAGGCCTTCGGCGCCAAACCCCAGAAGACCCGGAACAGTCTGGAAGCGCTGACCCGGCGGGTCGAAGCGGGTCTGCCCCGGGTCAACCGTCTAAAGGATATCTACAACGCCATCTCCATCAAGCACCAGCTACCCTTCGGAGGCGAGGATCTCGACAGGTACGACGGGGCACCATTCCTCATTCGTGCTACAGGCACGGAGCCATTCCAGACCTTTTCCGGCGGGGAGCCGCAGACGGAGCTGGTGGCGCCGGGGGAGCCGATCTGGTGCGACAGCACGGGAATCACCTGTCGGCGGTGGAATTGGCGGCAGGGTCCGCGGACGGCGTTGACGGATGAGACCACCCGGGTGTTGTTCATTATTGATGCTTTGGGGGAGGTGGTCTCGGATGGAGCATTGGAAAGCGCAGCTGATGAGCTGGCGGGGGTGTTGAAGGGGCTTTCGCCGGAGGTGCAGGTGGCTCGGAGGACTATTAGTGCACCGTCGGATTGAGCTTGAGGTTGGTCACTTTTTCTCTGTCGATACGGGATTGGGGATGAGAGGGGAAAGAATAACACTGTTATCCTAGAAGGTTAGAATGTATAGATTGTACATAAAGTTTGTGATTAGACGAACGATAAAAGACTCAGGCAAGAACTAAAGGGTCTTGTCTCTTAGAACAGCAGAGAACCCGAGGAAAACTCGGATTAGCTATCCGCAATACATCTACTAGGACAGACCTTTATCCTGTCCCTAGATTCGCTTTCTTGGTTTTTGGGTTGCAATAAGAGACAACTAACCTGATCGTTCCTGTGCTGCATAAAAAAGCAAAGGATAGGAGCGGTGACTTGCTGTATACTAGTGCAATGTCACAATGGAGCCCCCGAGGAACGAATAAGTTCTGTGACCTATTTGATTTTTCATATCAACAAAAGTTTCATTATTGAATCGGTCAAACGTTTTTTGCCCTTGTCCCTGCGGCTCGGACCCAGTGTGGGAAAGCAGCATAATCTCTTGAGGTACCTATCTGCGCACCATCCCATGCGAGACAAGGCCTTACCAAGTGCATTCTCTATGTGCAGTACAAAGCAGCCAAAAGTCTTGGAGCAGTTCTTGAACTGTGTGGAATACGAGCCGTAAATATCCGTCGCAGCCTCGAACTAGGTAATAAAGCCTATACAATATTTAGCTACCTTCTTGTCCATATTATATTTTGCAGATGTATGGAGAAACGTAATGTCAGTTATTCTGTTCAGTGGGAACCATTGGATGATGGAGAACAACAGTCTTGTCAGTCGAGGATATTGGTGGCATACATATTTAGAGAGGGAAAGTAGGGGAAGACAGCTAAGCGGCAGGTGCATGGACGAGAACTGTGCACTTCTAGGGTCATAAGCTGGATCACAAGTCTAAGCTTTGCCGGGGAATGTCGGATGCTACGAGTAACAAGCTCCGATCGGGCAGTCGTGGCACCGTTTGCAGAGCTTACCCCAGTCGATCTATTTCTGGCCGCTATCGCGGCTCTTCGGTAGAAATCTGACTCACCGGCCATTTTATCCGGTCTATAATCCGGTGATCAGCCGACAAAGCGACTGGGGTCTATCTATGATTCCTCGTATCATTGATCTTCTTTCACTCACCCGCGCGCCATCAGCCCCAATGAGCGATGGCTATTAGGCTAAGGCATCACGAGGATAGGTAAAGTACCTTCCGTCTCCCGACATATTCCGGTGCTGACCAATTCCTATAGCATCCTTGTTCAGCTCATTGACGAAACACTGAGTAGGTATCTCTAGAAGAAAATATGCGCCGAAAATGGGTAGGCCGTACAATTGCGAAATGTATAAAATGAAACATGCATCCTACCAATATATCAGGCAGAACAACGAAATCAATTGACACAAATCACTACACCATCCAGTCACAGTATGCCCCAAATAGACCTCAACATCCCTGCCCCAGGCAACACCGTCGAAGTGAGCATCATCGACTCAACCGCCAGAATCCATGGTCCTCCTGGAATCTTTCTCACACCAGAGGTTGGCGGCTTCAACGACCTCAAAACCGGCGCGTATGCATTCCTCGTCGAGAACAAGTCCCAGAACAAACGGATTCTCTTCGACCTGGGCATCCGCAAGGACTGGGAGAACCTGGCGAAACCCTTGTACGATCGCCTGAAGGCCATGTTCAGCATCACCATCGAGAAAGACGTGGCCGAGATCTTGAGCGACCATGGCATCGCATTGGAAACCATCGACGCGATAATCTGGAGGTAAATCCGAGCTCGAATCCCTCAGAAAAGGAAGCAATCGCTGACTATGAGCGTCGAACAAAGTCATACGCACTTCGACCACGTCGGCGACGCCTCCACCTTCCCGTCCACAACCTCGCTGGTAGTCGGACCAGCTGTACCCGCTGTCTCGCTGCCGGCCTACCCGTCCAACCCAGCGAGTGACTTGCTTGAGTCGGATGTCGCCGGGCGCGCGCTGGTGGAAATCTCCGCGGAGCAGTTCACCCTCCAGATCGGCGGGTTTCGAGCCCACGACTACTTCGGGGACAGCTCGTTCTACCTCCTCGATGTACCAGGCCACGCGGTCGGGCATGTCTGCGGTCTAGCCCGCACCAGCAGCAGCAATGGAAATGGCGATGGCAATGACAGCGAAGCAATCAGCTCGGACACATTCATCCTCATGGGCGCAGACACAATCCACCACGCGGGCCAACTCCGCCCCTCAGAGCATGTCCCCCTGCCCGACCAGATCACGCCGAGCCCCTACACGGGTGTCTCGGTGCCCTGCCCCGGCGAGATCTTCGCGGCGATCCACCCCTCCCCCGAGAAGTACCAGACCTCTGCTTTCTATCACGTTCACATCTTTCCCAACGGAAGAAGCGTAGCGGTGGATCCAGAGGAAGCGGAGCGGAGTGTGGGCTCGTTGGCTGAGTTCGACGGCGCGAGCCATGTCTTTGTGGTGTGTGCGCACGATACGAGTTTGGAGGGGGTGGTGGAGACCTTCCCTGCGATTGCCAATGGGTGGAAGGCGGCCGGGTGGAAGGAGAAGGCCCGATGGCGGTTTTTGCGGGATTGGAAGGTTGAACGCGAGTGAGTGTATGTTGACTTTGTGGGGGCTGTACGTTTGTTGTAATCTACTGTACAATAGTGTGGGTTAGCGTAGCGATTGATATCTCCGCTCAAATGAGTATCTTCATATCATGATCATAGGTACCCATTTCCGAGACGCTGTAAGACTGGATGAGGACGCATGCTTGTGGCACGTGTACGAATCCAGGTGCAATTGCATACTGGTGAGGAGTGTGAAACCACGGCCCTCGTGTACTCAACGTGGAAATCGAGGGTCAGATCCAGAAAGGGTATATGATTAGGCTTCATTGTTGAATGTGGAGTATTCTGAGCCAGAGCGCGCTCGGCTCTGATCGATCACGGCAGGTCTTTCAATGCCTCTCAAGGGTCATGCGATCTATTGGAATGTGGTGCCCCCTGCTCCATGAGCGTGCTTCAGCAGGTCATGACCAAAACCTTGGCAAGGATGCAAGGACTGCACTAGAGCAGGAGCTACGTACAGTGAGAGGTTCGCGGCATAATATGTAGGCATGGCACCCAGAGCTGCTGAATAAAGATGTAGAAGTTCGATGTCATGAGTGTAATATAGATCGAATGTTAGTCATAATTGGGGAATGAATATGTTCTGGGCCAGGCGATTTTATTCACCGCATTATGTCTCTGGCGCAAGACAACATGTATAAATGTGCTCTTGCAGCACAGGCAGGTGCAGAACCCTAGGGTGATCCAGTCATAACCAACCAGACAGAAAGATCGGGCTAAAGCTCCCCATCAGCTCTCGCAAGGTACGGTGGTAGCCTCTGCCCCTTGCCGCCAACGCTACCCCGTGCAGATTGCCATGTCACGCCCGCATTAGATCTCAAAGTCCACGGCTGGCGTTAGGCTTTCCAGAACACTCGCCAAATTCAGACATCCCTGGGCTGAGGGCCTTTTCAACCTTATCGAATCTGATGTCATGGGGTACAGGTGGTATAAGGGAAGATGCCGGTCGCAACTGCCCCCGCCGCACAGTTTCGCTCGGCAATCGGTCGTAGCAGACTAGGTTTCAAACCTGATTAAATGGCAATTGCATGAAGTCGACGAGTCTAACTGTATCCTGGAAGCTTGTCTGCAACAATACAACCTCTAGTTCGAACCGTCATGGCCGCCTCGTATCACATCAAGCGGCAAGAAACACGAGAGCCCTCGTGCAAATTAGACGTGAGTCACTAACGCGCCCCTACACGACCATATCCACTAAGTTCATGATAAACCCAGATCATCATCGCCGGCGCCGGCATAGCCGGCCTAGGCGCAGCCATCAGCAGCCTGCTCGCGGGCCACAATGTGCACATCCTCGAGGCCACCTCCGAGATCAAACATGTCGGCGCCGGCATCCAGGTGCTCCCAAACGGCTCGCGGGTGCTGAAGTACTGGGGCCTGGAGGAGCGGCTCAGCGAACACTGGGCCGTGGCAAATGCCTACCGCGTCTTCGGCTGGAAAGGGAATCTGCTCACGAGCATGAACGTGGCGCAGACCGCGAGCGCATATCCAGGTACCTGGTTCCGGGCCTTCTACCGACCCTATCTGCAGCGGACGTTGCTGGAACGGATCGCCGAGCTGGGAGGGGAGATCACCTGCAATGCGAAGATTGTGGATGTCGCGTTCGATGGGGCCGAGGGAGGGACGGCCACGATTACCACCGAAGATGGCCGACGGTGGACGGCGGACCTGTTCATCGGGGCGGATGGCATTTTTGGAAAATTGGCTGATCAGGTGCTAGAGCATCCGACGCCACCGACCAAGACGGGGGATCTGGCTTACCGGGTGATGCTGGCGTCGCCGGATATCGTGAAGGATCCCGAGCTGGCGGAGTTTGTCACGCACCCGAATATGAATTTCTGGTATGGGCCGGAAAAGCACGTGGGTAAGTCGTTTTGCAAGACTGGAAATTATATGGGATGGTGATTGATTGCGTGAGCAGTGGCTTACCCGCTCAGTAAGGAGCTCTTCAACATCGTCCTTCTTACTCCTGATGATATCCCGGAGGATTCGAAGGCGAGTACCGTGGCGGGAAATGTGGAGGAGATGCGCTCGCTATTTAGAGATTGGGATCCTCGGTAAGTCGGATCGACCGCGACTTACCCATGACGGCAATTGCTGAATGTGGGGTAGTATCGCGAAGCTGCTCAAACTGTGTAAATCAGTTCACAAGTGGCGACTATGCACCCGATTCAACACCGGAGGCTGGTCACATCCATCCGGAGCTGGCGTGATGATTGGGGACAGTGTCCATGCCACCCTTCCTTATCTTGCAGCAGGGTAGGTACCACATATCTTTTGGCTGGAAGGTCGAGCTGAAACAGACCACACAGGGCGGGCATGGCCCTCGAAGACGGTGCAGTCCTCGGTGAATGTCTCTCTCGTCTACCAAACGATGCACACACCACCAAGTCATCGCGCGAGTATCTCCTCGCCAAGCGACATGCTCTTGCGGTGTTTGAAAAGTGTCGCAAACGGCGAGCGTTGATGGTTGTTACTCGATCGAACGAGCAAAAAGACCTCGAGCATCTGCCCGATGGACCGGAGCAAGAGTTGCGTGACAGAGAGATGCAGATGGTTCCGACACCGCCAGGAGAAGCATTGGTCTGGCGAGATCCGGCCATTGCACCTGAATTATTTGGCTGGGATCATGTGGTAGAGGTGAGATCTCGATACTGGGCATTAATTCTGAAAATAATGTTGACGTTTGGTACCTAGGTTAATCTACATTGGGGAATTCCTTCGATTCCCCATGCTGCGACGGTGGGTGTCAGGGATTCGCGACTGTGAGGGTTGGTTAAATTTGATCCAAACTCCTCCAGTTTTGAAGAACTCAGGAACGAAACCCATTTCATTGTATGTTCGGTAATTTTTGTTTCTTTTCTTTCCACAATACTACTACCAATACTACCCTTCCGATTGGGGTTAGTTATATTTGCACTGACAGTGTGTACCAAATTTGACGTAGTAGCGGCAACACCCGGGGCGATAATAAATAAACGAAAAATCGAACTTATATGACAGGTTCATTGAGCACCTGAAATCGTTTGAAGTCATTGCTTATAGGCAAGAGGTATCATGTAAGCTTGCGCTTGGTACCATAAATAGCCCACAAATGTTATAAAGGGGGGTAGCAAGGCACATCCAAATGTAGGTAGAGGGCGAGAGCATGCACCAAATTGGATTGTGTAGCCATTCTGTCGCCTGTTAACCATCAATTGGGGCTGTGGTTTAGTGGTATAATATTCCCTTAGCATGGGAGAGGTCCGGGGTTCGATTCCCCGCAGCTCCATCTTTTTTGCCCTTTTCTTTTCCCCTCTCCTTCTCCCGGCCCTCAGCCTAAGCATTCAGGGCTCTGGTCGAGGGTTCCACTAGTTCCTGACTCTGAGATCTATTGCCTAGTTGGGGAATCCCGGGCCCGCCCGCCGGGCTCATCTCCGACCCCACCAATCGAGAAATTTCGGGCCTGTGAGGAATGATGGTACCTGTCGGCCGATCTGTATTTTTCTCAAGGTTACGGGGATCATCATGATTGCAGCGCATTGCTCGTCGTACCCCAGATCAGCAGCCACGGTCCCACCAAGATCTGACAAGTATTTATTCTCCGAGTCACGTCACAAATCAAAAGGTTCATCTCCCGGACCCGGGCCCCTCAGCCTCGTCCATCAGGAGTTCACAGGGTAAGAATCTATCCATCCAATTAGACCCGTAGACATCGGACTATTGAGATTCGGACCAAACAGACATCCCCACGCCTTCAGGTCCCCTGACGCTAACAGCGACGTGCTCCACACCCACACAGCCAACGGACCACATAACGTGGGTGCCGGAGATGAAAGAATTCACGCTAAGCTGGCTTACCCTCCTTCGCTTGTAGGTCGGCCAGAAGACCCTGATCAGTGATTTGCTGACCCTCGGACCTTGCACACTTTCGGCCTAAGCACCCCCTGACAAGCCTGGATTGGCGTTGAGTCCGGCTGTACCCGACGAAGCTGACTGGTGGCTTGGAGCCTCGAAAGTGGCTCTAAGCCGGTTGACTATTGAATCACCGGTCATCCGGAGCCCTGAAAGGGGAACCTGATTAAAGTGGAATGGCGGTCATAAAGGCTGCCTGCTCCCACTTGCAAAAGTAAGGTGAGATTTTCTTCTCTTTTTGTGTCTTGCACACCACGTTGGGGCTCTTCCCAGGCAGATATTTCCCTTTGCGCGGTTGCTGCGACTTGTCAATATGCGTGGTGCTTACCTCCTCCCGGTCCTCGGGCTAGCCGCCGTCCCCTACGTGGATGCGCTTCAGCTGCACCGTCGTGATGTGCCTGCTACCGTCCATATTCCCATTGAGCGCAAACCTTTCACTCAACCAAGCCGGAAGAGGGACTCTACTGTTGACGTAACGCTTGATAATCATGTACGCTGGCCAGCCGCACGTTCCGCGAAGTAGACACACAGATCGTGTAGACAACTGACCAGCCACGTGTAGGGCGACACGTACTATACCCTCAACCTGACTATCGGGACTCCTCCACAGAAGGTGGCCCTGTCTCTGGACACCGGTAGCAGCGACACCTGGGTGAATTCCCCAGACTCGGACGAATGTTCGGCCAAGAGCGACCCCTGCAAGCCTTACGGGACATACGACTCCGGCGCCTCGTCAAGTTACAAGAAACTCGCCACTTTTATGAACGACACCTACGGAGACGGGACGAATTCTTACGGTAACTACGCGACCGACAATGTCACGATTGGGGGGACTACAATCAAGTCGATGCAGTTTGCTGTCGCTGAGAAGTCGAGCAGTGCCCGTAAGTCTATCTTTGTTGTTCGCCCGCAAGCGCGGAAATGAAGGGGATAGAAAAGGATTCATACTGACAAGCCTGATTTCCACTGATAGAGGGTATCGCTGGCGTTGGATATGCGCGCGCGACTTACCAAGAAGAGTACGATGGTAAAGTGTACTCCAATCTGCCCCAGGCGCTGGTCGATAGTGGCGCCATCAAGTCACCCGCCTACAGCGTGTGGCTCGACGACGAGGACGCGACGACGGGCTCCATCCTTTTTGGCGGCGTGAACAAAGCCAAGTACGTCGGCGAGCTGCAAACCCTGCCGATTGTGCCTCGCGACGGCCAGTACGTGTCCCTGGCCATCGCCCTGACCGAAGTGTCCGTGGAGAAGAGTGGCTCCAGCTCCAAGAAGTACACCACCAGCCTGCCCCTGTCCTGCAGCCTCGACACCGGCACGAGTATGACCGCGCTTCCGGAGGACCTCGTCAACGAGATCTACAAGGAGCTCGACGCCGGCTACTCCACCAAGAGCCAAGCCGCTTACATCGCCTGCAGCGCTATGGAGAAGGACTATAACGTGACCTTCGGCTTCTCCGGCGCCACTGTCACCGTCCCCATCAGCCAATTGGTGCTACCCTATACCGAGCCCGACTTTGCGCAGGGGGACTGTATCCTGGGAATTGTGCCCAGTCAGCCCGGCATGAATCTCCTGGGCGACACCTTCCTCCGCAGCGCCTACGTGGTCTATGACCTTGCCAACAATGAGATCTCGGTGGCTAACACCAACTTCTCGCCCGGCAAGGACGATATCCTTGAGATCGGGACGGGGACCAACGCCGTGCCGGGAGCTACGCTCATGCCGTCGGCTGTTTCGTCGGCGACGGGCAACGGGGTGGAACCCACCGGGACGGGTGCTGTGTCTGGGCCCACGGTGATGGTCTCTGGCACCGTGACCCTCACCGAGGGTGGCAGCCAGCCTACCGCCACGGGCACTGCAGCCTCCGTTGAGAGCACCTCGTCCGAGGCGGGGGCGGTCGCTCTTCCCACGAGCAACTCGGGCCGACTTCTGTCGGGTCTGGCGGGTGTTGGATTGCTTCTTGCGCTTTAAGCTGTGATGTCTGCATGCATTGACACCTTGCCTTGAACCACGTTCAGTTCAGGTGTCTAATACTACCCCTGTGCACTATCCCATATTTCCCGTCATATAATGCTACAGGCATCCCTGCACCACTTCTATCCTCAGCAGTATGATTTACATATCTTAATGAAACCTTAATGCCTCTGCTCACCTCAATCCCATCTTTCGTTACAAACCCTACCAAAAAAAAAATCTACCCATCCACAGCCCCCTTCGTCCCCTCCTTCCCAACACCCCACGAAACACCCCCAGTAACGTACCTCACCGCCCACCGCATCGCCCCCTTCCACCTCCCCGGCAAAACGCCATATATCCCCCTGACCTCCCGCTCCGGAATCCCCTTCAACCACCATATCTCCTCTGCCCCCTTCGCCAACGCAAAAAGATGCGCAAGAATGACCAACGCGCGGGGCCTGCGGTCCGCCACGAGCCCAACAAACGGGGCGGGGGTCATCGGGCCAAACGAGGAGAAGCGCTTCCGCAGATCGAAGCCCGCCTCCCCGCGGTCCACAACCGCGACGTACATCCCCTCGAGGTATCTGACGCATTCGTCGTAGACGGCGCGGATCTCCGGCGTTTCGCCTTCCTCGTCAGGGTTGCAGTCCAGGAGAAAGTGGAGGGGTCGAACTCCGCTGCTGCCGCTGCTGCCGCCATTGGAAATATTATTGGCACTGTTGTTGTCGTTGCTCGTGTGGCTCGTGGATGAGGGGACGGTGATCGCGACGACGACTGGGGAGGTGATAGCAGCCGTAGCAGCGGCCCCGTGCACCAAGGGCTTGGCCATCAACAACGGCGCGATCCGCGCCTTGGACCCGACCAGACCGTGGTACGCCCGTCCGATCATCAGCCGGATGCCTCGGGACATGTGCAGCCATAACAGCGGGGGCTCATAGGTGGTGCATGGACTAGTGGTTCCACTATCGGCTCTGCCTCCGCGGAGCGTCAGCGCGTACAGGCAGATCAGGATCGTGTTCATGCACAGCGCTTCGGAGACCACCGTGCCGGGACGGTGGACTCGGGCCGTCTCCGCCCGGTGGTGCTTTAGGGCCCGGTCGATGTGGAGGTGGTGCGCGGCGCGGAGGCGCTTCGTGGCTACATCGGCGGTGGCGGGAAGTAAAGCGGCGCGGTGGGTGGCCGCGATGGCGAGTATGGTGTGCAGCAGCGGCGGGTACTCGAAGGCCATCTCGGGAACGGCTAGCTGCCACATGGCTAGGACGGGGGGCAGCTGCGCGTGGCCCATCGTGTGGGCGGTGGCGGTGACATAGTGGTGTATTAGTTGGAGGTCGGTGGGGTTGAGGTTGGCTCTTTCGGGGGAGGGGAGGGTCCGTCTTAGGGGGGCTGCTCGCGACGATGAGGGTGGTGGGGTAGGTAATGACCGTCTTTGCTGTCTGGGGGGTTCATAGCTGTGGATGATTGTTTGAAGGTCGGGATATTCGCAGACCACGAAGTGACGGATACAGGCGCTACATTCGGGTTGTTTTTCGTCGCACTGCGGATGTGTTGGATTAGCTCCCGAGGGGGGAATTGGGCTGGGTATAGTGGGCTATGAATCAAAACAGACCTTCACCTTACGTCTCTTGCAGTTACGACAGCCTCGAACAGATTTACGGTGGTTGGGTTTTGGAGGCATAGTGGGGGGAGGACATTCGTCGATGAGTCTGGGCAAGACGGGTTCGGGTTGATGCTGCAGAAAGGGCAAGAGTTGTTGCAAGCCGGTCAGGGGTTGCTTGCCTGAGTTTGTCGCCTTAGTCTAGCCAGTCTACCCTGCGCACGGATTGTTCTGACGCTTAATCTCAAGCTGATTGTCATCTGTGATTGTGGCGCAGTTGACACGGGTTCGGTTTGTTCGTCAACCTAGGGTTAGCGTGGCCTGGAGTGGGTTGCCCCGCGGTGTGCAAGACTAAGCACTCAGAGGTGATCGTCACAGGGAGGGCAGTATAAAGCCGCAATTGATTCCTATCGATTCAAACATGAGATCAATTGTCTTTACTCCCTATCTCTCACACACTTCAGCTATATCTGCTGCCAATCAAAATGGGCCTCATCAAGACTGGAATCCAACTCGCCGGTGCTTACGGCCTCCTCAAAGTCTCTTCCAAGTACGTGCCGTACACTTCAGCCGGCCCTACTTTACTAGACTGATAACATGCTAATTGACCTTAGAGCGGCGAATGACTTTCAAGAAAAAAGGCAACAAACTCAAGCGCACCAATGCCAATGCCATCACCCCGATCACAACCCCCAACAACACCAACAACCGCATTACCTATATGACTCACGCATGAACTACAACCCTGGCTCTGGTCCATACCACCACTATCACCACGCATTCTACAACTCCACCCCTTATCCTCCGCATCATACTATGCCAATGGCACACCATGAAGGTTCAATGCCGCCGACCGCGCATCACTCTCAGACACGATCCCAGCCCGCAGAACTACCCTGATTGCCAGCGGAAGATCCATTATAGCTTTGATTTAACAATGAGATTGGCCAACGCGGCATTTTTGGCCCCCACGCGAAGGATCGGCTTCACGGGGCGCTTGTTGCGTTGGCTCCACTGAAAAGTGGGCCGGGGCGCGGGCGGAAGGCATGATGCCCTTCAACTCTGACCAAGCTTCATCCGGCCGTTGACACGCCTCAGCATGATTTTCTATTCGGAAGCAGTGCCTGCCAGGTACATCCCTGGGCAGAAGACATTGAGTCATTCGATATGATCGAGAAATAAGCTCCATGCTTATCATTGTGTCTTTGTTATCTTATCCATATATATACCCTCTGTTTCATTTGTACTCAAAGCACAAAGCATATAATCAGGCATCAGACTTTCGGCCTGCGAACCAACCCGCCTACTTTATCTACACAAAAGATATAAGAATGAGACACTCCATATACGTTACTTAATATCATAACCGTGGACTAAAACACAACACAGCTAGCTTGAGGCTTCAGTATATGATTCCGCCATCCACCTTGGTTGTGACCTGCTGGCCTTCCACATATTCACTACTCAATCGGAATAGCCTTTGTGAAAGGTGATCTAGCGCTATAAAATAAGGTCAAACGTCTTCTGTACAATTCACCACATTGGCGTGCTCGTGTTGTTGTTTATTTCCCCTTCCCCTTCTTCCCCTTTTCTTCTTCCCCCCCCCCCTCCTCATTTACACACTCTCTCCTGCTAAATAACCTGCTTACCTCAATTGATAAACAGTCTCCCTAAACCATACAGTTGATATAATTTTAAGTTCATACCCTAATGAAACAACTTACTTTTTCGATACAAAGCAAGAAATCTTGCATATTGCTATTGTGTGTCTTCCGACTGGAATAGCATCAGGCAGCTACCACCAGCCAGACTTTCAGCCAACCAACAAACCTTTCTGTCTCTCAATCTAGACACACGAAAGGTTCCTTCGAAATCGCCCCAACCCGTTAGGGAAGCAAGAGTTGAAGCCACTCAATGAACCTTTTACCCAACGCCGCAAGGCTGAAAGGTACGATCCGTAGGCGTCATTGATAAGCCCAGTGGGCGTCCGCTTGAGGCACGAAAGATGAAGCGTGAGAAATCACTCGGCTTGTACGGAAGAAGATAGAAACAAGGACGATAAGAATGCCGCCGATGCCCAATTGCTTCGTCGGATCCCGCACGACCAAACCACCATCTCAACTGACCGTGAGGAGGGTAATACACGGATACGAAAACTATATGGGCTTTAAGTAAGTCAATCAGTGAGATTGTCGAACATTTTGATTGCTATCACAAAATAGTCAAAGACGAGGGTATTGTCAGGAACGATGAGCAGTCGGCTGTAATGTCAAGTCCTCTGCTGAGACCAGACATCACCACGCGAACCCACCATCAACCAGCCATGACGACATCTTCGACTCTCAATGCCAGAGCATCGAACCACACCCCAGTACCAGCCCTAAGCGGTGCTTGTTTGTTTTCGGAAAGGAGGGCCTGACCTAAGCAGTTCAAACAGAAGACGGGACCGAAGATTGAGCAGAAGCTGTGGGGTAGACAAGAAGGAAGCCCCGGAAAGGATTGCAGAATATAAAAAGTGATCAGGTGACTTGGCAAGGTACGTGTTAAAATGGAACTAAGACTTAGTAACGACTCTCGGAGTAGTAACGGGGCAGAAAGACAAGAACAAATAAGTTACCGCACGATCGTTCTGTTCTTACGCTCGACACAAACGACACAACGGGTTCATCACTACAGAGCGATCAGAAGAATGGGTCGGGGTAGCTCGTGAGAATACTTGGAAAAGAGGTATTTAGCTCGAATCAATCATTTATTTAACTACCTAACATGTCCGGAACAAAGATTGGGGCTCACCAACTAATGCTCCTCAAGCCAGATGCAACGTATTGAATAGACGTTTACCAGTATCTGTTCCCCCTTTACCTTTGTATTGATTATCAGACTTGCGAAGCGCTATCACCGGAACATCTCCATAGCGTACCAACGTCTGAAGAGGACTAAGCTTGGCGATTGATCGGCCCTGCACCACGCCAGCAACCACGACAATGCGCACATCAGGAGTCAGCTTCCGAATATGACGGACAAACTTAGCCACTGTCTGCCCGCTGTCGATGATCCAGTCTGCCAAAATGACCGTCTTCTGATTCTGCAAGTGCCCGTGGCAAAACATCGCCTGGTACCTTCGCGTGGATAAAAGCAGCTTCAGGCAGGTAGTCATAAATGCCACGAGCCAGAGGCTCCCCACCTCGCATCAAAGCAATTATGGTCGTATGATGCTGGCCTTGGAGTCGATGGCCGGTGACCTGATGGCCTTGCACATGGGAAATAGGGTAAATTTCGAGACCAACGACGTTCGGCAAGTATGCAAGCGCGAGGTACCTTCCAGCGTCGCGATGGGCGTTTTGGAGCGCGGGTCCGGATATCGAGGCGTTCCTCGTGGGAGTGGTAAGAATTCGGGAGGCATCCGTATCGGTTGCTTCGATGACTGTGACTCTTTTCGAGCCACGAAAGAGTAAGTCTAGAAACATTTGACTGTCGAGAGTCGTGATCGGTAACACTTTTGTGTCTAGTCGTGGTGAGGAAGTAGCAGGCAGCAAGACCTGTTTGGGCCGAAATTTGTCATTAGTGAATTCATCCATCAAGGCCTCGTCCATGGTTGTGCTTCGATTACCCTCTTCGCCGACGACGACGAACGCCTGGTCAGCGTTTCGCAACATCCCCAAATCCATGCGACTATCACCAAAAGCCCAGACTTTTGCCTCCAAGGTTTTCCGCAGGTAGTCAACCAGAGCACCTTTGACCGTTGGAGTGATGACAAACATGTCTTTAATGCGCCCTCCACCAACAACCTTTATGTTGTCGTATAAACCTTCTCGTGTCAGGACTTTTTCCCAGGTGAGCCGTATGCCTGAGGTAACCACCACTGCTTTGACGCAAGTGTCGTCGGACGCATGCCACAGGAGGTTGATGAATTCAGGATGCATATTCACGCCCGAAGCAACCTCGTCGCAGATCTCGTCGAACTTCTGATTATCAGCAGCCTCTTCGTATAAAGAAACAGCTTGACGAAAGGCAGCGTAGCTGTACCCAAGCGGACCATTAAACAGCCGCCTCAAGGGGCATTCACGACCATCCGATTCATCCGATTCATTGGACTTATCAGCTTCATCAGAGTGTTCACATTCGTCAGACTCACCAGACTCATCAGAAGGATAATGCTGCCGGTATGTCCTCCACCAAAGCTCCACAGTATCCTGGCAGCAGAGAATTTTGTCCGCGTCCAGCATCAAAACAGTCTTCCCGGACAAGTTGCCACCGAGTGCCTCCATGAGACAATGCTTAGCAAGCCGGAGATTGGAATCTTAGTCGTGGTGCCAAACCCTTCCAATCAGACTCACAGCATCTTGATGGGCGCCTAGAAGCGAGAAGATAATATCGCGCTCGTGGCAAAGTCTTCGCAATTTAGTTTTCTCAACTCTCTGCCATGCTTGAATGTGGAAGACCGGGAGAAGGGGTCGTTTTTGGGCATTATCCTGTTTCCGAAAGCCCTGGACCACCTCAGGAGCCACGTCCAAGTAGAAGAGGTGAGTGTATGTTGCAAGATCTTCGTTGGTACATATGATCTCTCCCATCGGCTCGGTCGGCTCCTAGGACATGAAGTGGCTAGTGACGACGGTGACACAACCGTGTTTAGAATTCTTCTGGGTATTCCGGATGGCCTGTTCACGATACTCTCGCTTTCGCCGGCTTGAGGCTTTTTTGAAGCCTGGAAAGCCACCGTCCGCGACATCGCTAATCACTTTTAAGCCATCGTGGTAGACGTATTTCTCTTCACCAAGCGGCTCTTTAAGTTTGCTGAGAAGGTGAGACTTCCCACATCCGGGGATACCGTAGAGGCCGACGATGGGACATATCTGGCTATTGTGTACACTGGTCATGTTGAGTGCTGCTTTGATGAAAGCTGAATGGGTTGAAGATGATGGTAGTAAGTCTGAGGTTGAGAAACAAGGATGAATAAGATGAACAAGAAGCGATCGCAGTGGTTGATAGGCGTTTGGATACTTGTAGGAGGGTTGCTTGTATCAGTTCACAAGACGCCACCTATTCTGCAAACAGCAACAGTCTGTGCACCAGCAGAGATGCATGCTGCCTGGTTGGAAGATTGCGCCCATATTGCTTGGTCAATACTTTGTTTACCGAGAGTTTTTCGTAGCAACTCTTTATACAACCCACAGCTCTCGTTTCTGACATGTCTATCTAAGAGGTAGCCAGGTAAATGTGCACTCGGAAGAGCTGAGATTGTGAGAATACCCATAGGCAGCCTCTATCTTCCCTTTTTTGATGATGTACCTAGATTTCGCACTTTGTGGTTAGACTAGTAGTGAGACTGGAAAGCAGCTCTCCGTTTGCCATTTCTTTCGCAGCAAACAATTCTTTGCTGTGATGCCTGAGGCCGCAGATTCTCTGTGCCGGAGAGGCGGTGGCAGAAAATACTCGACGCTAGCCCGTTCTAGGAGTGCTGAAGGCAAGAGCGATGATTGGCCAGATTAATCGAGCGCGATAGCGGGCTCGGAATTCACCAACTCAGCAGCTGATAGAGACGCCCTCTTTCTCCTCGCTTCAAATAATCGACCGCCATCGTACCTTATCGCATTGTTTCAGACAACCGTGCGTCATGGAGCAAGCTGTTGAACCTGCACGGCAACGTCGCCCACGAGTAGAGAGAGGCCGGTCACGCAATGGTGAGTTGGCATCAACCTCGCGCGGCACAATGCAGCACTCACGCGGACAATCGCATATTAGGATGTCAGACTTGTCTTAGCAAACGCGTCAAGTGTGATGAGCAACATCCGCACTGCAAACGGTGCGTCCGACTTGGCCTGACATGCGAATGGGGACGGGGAAAGCAGCCCTTGGCAGCGAGAAGGAGGGGGCTGGGTCCGATCAAACATCGTGACAGCGGGTGTTGGACGCCTTCTCCGATTCAACCACGACAGAGCAATGAACCGAATCAAAGTGCTTCTGAAGTTTATAAGCGAATATCGACAAAACACTGGAATTGTTCGGCATCTGCATCATCTCAGGAACCCTCTCCGTCATCACCAGTCACCACTACAGAATCACTAGCTTTGACAGCATCGGCAATGGAATGCTCAATATATGCATCAGCCTCTCTCATGGGCAGCAGCCAGGATCAAGAGAGACTTTCTATCTACCCGTTCACTCAAGCTATCAATGATGTGCAATTTGATTCACTGGATAATTGCGGGCCAGACTCACCGTTATCGATATCTTCCCGACACGGCCTGTCTTCTATCGAATCATCAAGCTTAAGCGTGCCCAGCTGGCTGATCGCAGCCACACCTCTCCTCCTGGCCGACCCTTTTACCGGACCGTCTATCGGCAGCAGCGACACAGAGGCTGTATCCTTTCATCGAAGTGTCTTCGCATCCTTGAAATCTTCTCGCCCACCCTTGTTATCGGCACATTCGCTTTTCCTCGATCACGTATGGGATAAGAAGATGGCCTTTCATTTTCTACTCGCCCTCTCTCACAGTGAGCTCGCCATTCATTTCGGATACGGAGCCCGTCCAACACCAGAGTCATGTCTTCATTTGCAGCGAGGGTCTGAGCTCCTTGTCCAGGCACGTAATCCCGTGGCACCCGCCGATCATCTAGAGCTGTTGCTTTCATTTCTGTATATCTTCATGTTTTGGATGCGACGAGAACAACTTTCACCATTGAAGCTCCGGGCATTAAGCGCTACTGTGCTTGCATACATTCGAGAATTCGATCTACTTCAGGTCTGCACCGGCGACGAGATACACTCGCTACCAGGGCCCAGCATAAACGCGGTGCCATACAAAGTCCTGCTATCTCGCGTCCTTGTCTACCTCTACGACAGAGATGGATTCTGCAGCTTTTTCGGATGCGGGGGCCTGTTGGCCTCATATATGAGCGCCTACCCAGACCAGCTACGTAAGGTCTGGCGCCTGTCACGCACAGCCTTTCTGTGGAACAATGCTCGGGACCCATTATCTCCAAGCTCAGAAGCATCATTCCATGAAGTCGACGAGGCAGCCACGTTGCATATCTACTTCGACATGATTGGGCTTCATCACGAGATCAATCGCTATAGCCAAAGTGATACGCCAGATCTTGGCGTGCAAGGCCAAATCCAGCGCCGTCTGGATCGGATTCGACAGGTATGCTCCCAGATCGGCGCAGATGCTGCTGACGTGTCACTCACTAAATGATCATGTAGGAGCATGCATCTCTCTTTGACATCGTAGCTGATGGAAACGATCCCTCCCTGATGGCCATGGTCACAGTGACGCATTTCCATGCCCTCCGTATCTACCTATGCCGTAGCCGCGCTTCTGCATGGGGAAGCAAGCCGATTCCAACCGAGATCCAATCCGCAATGAGTGATCTTGTTACGACCTTGCACTATACTATATGTCGAGGAAATCATGTGCAGCTCATGGAACGATTTCAGTGGTCTATATTTATCCTGGGGATTGAGACACAGGACCCAGTACATTGCGAGTGGGTGGATCGGAACATCTCCGATGTAGCCATTCGGGAAGCCTTCTCTCTCATCTTGGCGGCAAAACGGCGATCTGGCGGATGCATCCCAATGGCCCTTGTTCGGCAATTGATTTGTTGCGGGGAAACGGGGGACTGATATGCATTGGGCCATTCGTCTGCCAGTAGACGTCCCTGCTTTTTGATTAAACGATCTCAGTAAACCTTCAATATGCTGGATGGTGATTAGTGCGTCTCTAGAATCCGGGGTCGCCTCTTATCCCTCGCGTGGAAACCGCTCACGCCCCCGCCGAGATCGGCTGCAGCCCGTCGATTAATCTGACCAACCATATTTACACTCCACAATGACTCCACGTCAACAACACTGATGTCAAATACACTTCACCCCTTGATTATCGCCTGCTATCTTTGTGGGGAAAACCCATGCTAGTGTCGACTCTGGCTTGACCAACCTCCTTCCTCGTATATCAATGATCATCAATTCACCCACGAGGACATTTCCGGGTGTCAGTTGCATCGAAGAATTGGCCTCATTTTACACGCTGCTGCTTGTATCCAGCAATGGGAGACAAGATCCAGTCGTCGAAAATTGACGACCAAACCGTGCCCGATGCAGCAGACGTGGCCGAAGGGAAGGCCTACGGCGCCGCAGAGACACTTGGACCGGCAGAAGAGAAGAGATTGGTGCGCAAGATAGATTTGCAGTATGTACTGGGCCGAAAATGACTTTCGTCCACAGGCTAATGATGCCAGCCTCATGCCGCTTCTAATAATAAGTTATGGCCTTCAATACTTAGATAGTGAGTCATTCCGAACCTAACGCGCAGTGGAAGGACTGTCGAAGCTGATACTGGACAGAAACAAGCTTGTCATATAGTGCCATTCTGGGACTCAAGAGCGATTTGGTACGTGTGGCGATAAATGCAGTGCGAATTGATGGCTGACTGTCTCAGCACCTCGTTGGACAAGAGTACAGCTGGACATCCAGTATCTTTTACATTGGATATCTCGTCGCGTCATACCCGATTTCACTGGGATTCGTCAAATTTCCCCTTGGAAAATACCTCAGCATCCTGATGTATTTTCTCCTCCCCAACAAACCAATCACCGCCCAGAATTGCCTCTAACCCAGCGGTAGCTTTTGCTGGGGTATCGTCCTCACTCTCCACGCCTGCGCGCAAAATTACGCCGGGCTCATGGTCCTCCGGACATTCCTGGGTATCTTTGAGAGTGCCATCAGCCCAGGTTTTTCCTTGATCACGGGGATGTGGTATACGCCCCCCGAGCACATGTCGCGTCACTCATTCTGGTTCGCCGGCAACGCAACAGCCAGCATCATCGGGAGCATGATCGCTTATGGAATCCTGCACTACACCGGTGATTTCGCCAAGTGGAAGGTCTATCTGTCTTTATCTACAGCGCTTTGCAAGATACTGACCTCGAGAATTCTGATAGATGCTCTTCCTCATATTCGGCCTGATCACCATCTTCTGGTCCATCATCCTCTGGTTCTATCTGCCGGACAGCCCAGACACCGCGCGCTTCTTGACCGCCACGGAACGCGAATTCGCCTCTTTACGACCCAAGAAATTCCAACGCACAACTCAAACCAAGCACCTCGACAAGAGACAGTTGCTGGAGACATTGACCGACCCGAAATCATGGTGGTTCCTGATCTTCAGCTTCGTAACCTGCGTCCCCAACGGCGGAACTACAAGTGTACCCTTCCCCACCCACTTTTACCCCAAACCCACTACCCTCCACCCAAAGACTAATCTCTTCTCCCCCCTGGGGAAAAAAGTTCTCGACCCTTATAATCAATGGCTTCGGCTACTCGGAATCCCAAACCATCCTCATGGGCCTGCCCGCGTCCGCCTTCCAACTGACGACCGTCATCCTCGTCGCGGTGATCACCTCCACCGTCCGGAAATCCCGCCTCCTCGCCCTGGTCGGCGTGTACCTGATGGCATTGGCGGGGATTTTGATGGTCAAGATCCTCCCTGAGCACCGCAAACTCGCCCGGCTAGCGGGGTTCTGGCTCGTGACCGCCATCGCCCCCTCGTTCCCCTTGATGTTGAGTCTCTTCGCCTCGAACACGGCGGGATTCACCAAGAAGTCGACGGTGCTGGCGATGATCTTTGTCGGTTACTGCGTGGGGAATATGGTCGGGCCGCAGTTTTTCATCAGTGCGGAGGCGCCGGGATATCATGTAAGTTCTGGCCTAGGGTTATCCCTTGCGGTGGGATGGGAGCTTGTGTGGGTATTGGGCTAATGCTTGGGGACGATAGACGGCGTATACGACGATCCTCATCTGCTTCGTGATTACGATTGGGTTGGCCGGGGTGCTGAGGGTGTATCTGGCGTGGGAGAATCGGAAGCGGGATCGCGAGCAAGGGGTGCATGTGAGAGCGGAGGAGGTGCGGCAAGTCGTACTCGGGGAGGATGATGGGTTGGAGATGGTGGATGAGACGGATATTCAGAATCGGAGTTTTCGATATATTTTGTAGAGCCTTGATTGGAGAGACTCGACAAAAGGGAGAGCGTATTTGGGTCGGCAGGGGTGATAAACTGGCGTGTCCAAGTCGCAAAAAAGATCCATACCTTACCGGCGGGGAGTGACTGTCATTTGCTTCACCTACTCGCACAGGGATCTGGTGTTGCTGCTTTGATCTCATGTTTTATGCTGGCTCGTTCAAAGTATAGTCTAATTCTTTTGCGATTATAAACACTCAACAAGAACGCATAGCGGTGAATTATAAGCTCTTGGTTCGGTCTAGTAAAGTGAGGCTGACGAAGGGTGAGTATAGCATGAGGCTACTGAACAACTCCTAGCGAAGAGTCTTGGAGGCCCTTATCCAGAAGTAGTGAAATGATGAGAAGATACTTGATTTAAATATCAATTTTACTGAGCAGATGTTAAGGATACATCTGTATGTACTTCAGGCCACCTAAGAATTCACATGTGTTTATGCTCGCATTTACCGGAAAAAGTCCTACAGTGTCAGCTAGAGGGATGGCTCTTTTCATTTTGGGGATCAAAAAGTATGTGGAGAGAAAAAAGTCCAGAAATAATGTGGCAAGTTGGTTAACCTAGGGGCCGACCCCCGGGGACGAGCTCCCGGGAGTTGTCGAGTGGTTGTGTGATCAACGATGACCCTTTTATCAAACAAATATCTCGCCGGATGTACGTACTGTCACTCAAAGCTGTGCCAGGTCATGGTTCAATACACCCTTCACTTGCAACAACCGAGGTAGCAGACTAGAAAATACTAAGCTATCTTGCTCATGATGCCATTTCATCTCTTCCTCGCAATGTATGTTGCGATTCGATCGCTGTTGAATGTTTTACATCACAGGACTATCCTCCGCGACACTCGGACATCCTGGAACTTCCGAGCAACCGACTACTCCCAGATGTGAAAAACGTCATAGTGCAGCCCCTGGGCGGTTTTGAAGTGAATATTTGTATGGGAATCTATTGTCTGGAAGCATTGTGTGTACAATCCCTTGTTAGATCAGTCCGCGAAGGGTTCGTGTCTTGAAAAGCATTCAGCACTTCGTCCAGTCACACTGAAACTGCCGTACCGGAGGGGGTTGCGATGGAGAAGACAATGAACCGTTCATCAAACCGAGAACGTCGATAGAACGTGAAATCCATCCAGCTCGATGTTGTCGACAATGTTGGACGAAATGAGGGGCAGGCTGCCTTGAGTGCTTCAATCAGACGTGAAGAATGTTGAGCCCGATGTTCTCATCACAGAGCTTGGTCTCGATTTACTCACTGCAGCAGAACCTCTGCAGCTGGATCGACAAATATGTCGGCGCCAGGTTCGCGAGATCTGAATGTTTGGAGGCAGGGTCTTTGAGGAAGGTGAAATGCACGGCGATGGAGCGGAGAGGCTGAACAGGATTGTTAAGCGGGAAAGCAGATCTATGGCGGGAATTGTGGGTTGCAAGTAGAGGTATATGGATCTGTATTGCGAAGAACATATGATGTCTGAATTTTACAATGCGTTCTGGATTTAACAAAGAAAACGAGTGCTGATACAAGATGGGCATGGTAAAATGTTTGAGATCTGCATGAAGTTTGATCTAAAAACAAAAGATTCTGCAGGCGAAGGTAGCTGACGATAGCACTTGGGACTCAATGCGCTGTGTGGGCACTAACAGCTGAAGGTTAGAGACAATGGAATGCCATTATTTCCCTCATGGTGAACTGATTCATCTGCAGCCCCTGTGACTTTTGCTCTGCTAGGTTCGACGCTGAAAGCTAGAGGATCAGCGGAAACTGCTTCTGGCGGCTACGGCAAAGAAGGGTTGCCGATAATCTTGCTTTCAGTAATCTACACCTCGCGTAGGCCATGTTTCTACGCATTGACAGCCGTAGGTAGTACAGCGTAAACGCGATGGGGAAGTGCACCGTGTAGTAGGCGGCCTTATTCGTGATGATGAGGCTATACGTCTCGGGCATGAAGTGGTGGAAGGCCCGAAGGGTAGTGTTGGCGATATGCACAGCGGTCAAGGGGCTTAGAGCGGTGTGGAAAGCCATCGTGTCCAGCAGGTGCGCCATATCTAGGTATTGAAGGTGCTGCTCGAAGTGCGAGCGCAGCAAGTGCCGAACGCACGACCTTACCATGCAGGCATCCGCGATGGTGCTCAGGTCGATGTTCGGTTACAGATAACGGCACAGCCCCGTCCGCCGGAAGATGGAGGCAATTATGATGTTGTCTTCGATCCGAAACGGCGAGATCGGAGCCCTGGGTCTGGGTTCAATCAAATTCAAGCATCAGTCTCTCGGACTGCTCTACTTAATCCTGAACGCAGTCTACAATCTTAGCATCGACTTTTATATCACCCCGTCTGGTGCCCCCTAAATATGAAATCGCTCACAATCCGAACATCCTCCGGGGTCGTCTCATGCAGCTCCCAGTCGAATCGTCGCACGAGATGAGCAATGGTTAGGTAGAGTTCCACATAGGCTATATTTATACCAAGGCACATTCAACTACCTCGGATAAACGGCGTGAGATAGCGGGTGAGTTGTTTGTCTTGCTCTGACCCGTCCAGCCAGCGCTCCGGGTTGAATCTCTCCGAATCAGGGAAGATGGTGACGTTACGATGCATCAGGTACGAGGAAGAGCTCATGGGTGTCTATGTTTGTGTCTGCGTTAGCCGAGTCACTGCCACTGCGAGGCAACTGCGCAAGCGAGGAGAGAGGAATGAAATCAAGAATGCACATACTCCCGGCGGGATCACATGATGCTTGTACTTCAGCGTCTCGTCGGGTGCGGTGCGAGGAAGTCTAATAGTCAAAGGTGACGCAAGACGGAGGGCCTCGTTGATCACTGCCGTCTTTCGTTCCTCGTCAGGCCGCGGTAATACATGTGTCCGCAGTATCATTCATGTGTAACATACCAGGTACGCCAGCTTCTCGAGCTCAGGGAATCGCACCGCGCTCTGCGGCGTGGGCATGACTTGCTTGAGCTCGTCGCGAAGACGATCACGTATCTCCGGGGGTTGTGGGCCAGATATAACGCCGCGATCGTCAACACTCGACTGGTGGTTTCCGTTCCAGTAGCCAACACCAAAAATCCCTCGTACTTCAGAAGTTGGGGCGTGCGCTCGTGCAGGGGGACCGTGGGGTCGGTCAAGGAGGTGAACACCGATCGGCGTAACTCTGACCCTGATGCTCGCTTGACAATCGACTCCTGCGATTGCGCATAGACTGTCCGCTGCAGGTCATACAAACTGGACTTGCCTGGCTGTAGCCACGACAGAAGCCAGAGGGGCAGCTGCTCGATGACTTGCACTACCCTGGGGAAGAACCGGCTGTAGTGACTCAGGACGGTAAGCTCTCCCACCGCTTGTCGAATGTTGCATCGGAAGTTCTCATCCTCCAGAAATCCGAATCGCTGACCGTAGGAGTGCAAGGTAACGACATCAGCCGCAAAGCCGGCGAAGGCGTCATCCAGGCGCGCAATGCGCTGGCTCTGACGAATCCCGTCCAACCGATCTATGAGCTTGAGAACTCTTTCCTCAACCAGAGGAACGAGCTCCAAGGCGGCCCGGCGGGAGAAGTAGTTCGCCAGAATCCCACGTCGGAACCGATGATGTTCGTGGTCAACGGTCGCAATCGTCGACGTCGGTAGGCTGAACGTAGGCACGAACCGAGGATCCTTGTCGCGCTTGCGGCTACCAGAAGCGTAGATCTCGTTGTAGAACTCCGAGTCAATGACGTGGACTTCGCGACGGTTGATACGGACAATAGGCCCTGAGGATGGTCCTTGCATTAGGGCTCGCGACACATACATTAGTAGGGTATCGGTGCGTACCGTATTGGTTGTGCATTCTCTGGATTTCGTGAATGAATTGTCCGCCCTTGATGATGTCGTAGTAGAATTAATAGAGATGTGAGATTGCCGCCAGCTTTGGGCCAGGAATGTTCTTGAGGGGGTGAAGGTAGAGACGATAAATTGTTCGTAGGGCAAGCCATTGTCCCAGGAAGCAGAATATGAGCCCCAGGAGAGCAGACATGTTTACGTTGAAAGATTGCAATATGTGACAGTGGCAAAAAAATGCTGCAGAATTGATCATCCTCAACTGGTACCATCAACCAGAAAGATACATCTTTACATGTGAATGTCACTCTATGGCTCAGAGCTGAACATAACGTTTCAAGTTTGTGCTGGAATGATGAATCCTTGGGTAGCCGATCATCCGGGACAACCGGGTCGTCCCCCCCAAAGGAATTCTAAACACCCGGGATATATATTTCAGCATAAAGTAAGTCTCATCGTGATCTTCCATGATTTCAAGTTCAAACCATGAGTCCATTTATCGTTTCTGCTCCTGGAAAGGTCATTTTGTCTGGCGAATATTCCGCCTTGTGTGGCAAACCCGCTATCGCCGCTGCAATTGGCCTCCGCTCCTTTCTCTTAGTGACTCCACGCCCCAAAAGCGATCGACGAGTCACGCTAAGACTGACCGACACTGGCTTCAAATGTACGTGGGACTTGGATACCTTGCCATGGGGAATGACAAAGTCATCTGATAGTTCAGCCTCCGTAATTTGTGCACTTCAGCGTCAACTTGGAGAACCCAACGCCGCCGTTCTTGCATTCTTATACATGTACCTTTCTTTAGCATCCCGTACCACAACCGGTGCAACCTACACTCTTCGCTCGCAGATCCCTATTGGGGCTGGTCTGGGCAGTAGTGCAAGTTTCTCAGTAGTGGCTGCGACAGCCATCTTAATTCAGACGGGCGTCATCATTCCCGGAGACAACGGACTGTGCGCAGAAGAAGATCTGAGAGCTATCGATCAAGCAAGCTATCTAGGAGAGCAATGCTTTCATGGAGCACCCAGTGGTGTGGATCACGCTACTTCGCTCCGAGGTGGGGCGTTGTACTTCCAGCGAGATGCTCTGTCCAACTTTGCCCAGCCCACACTAGACCGGATTCCGGAGTTTCCAGAACTTCCAATCCTTGTTGTTGATACTTGTCAAATGCGATCGACCGCGAGTGCTGTCAAGAGCTTTCAGCAATGGGTCGGGTCCCACCAACGAGGCGCTGAATGCATAATTGACTACATTCACCTAACAACGGAGCTGATCCGCAAAACGCTCGTCGCAGCACCGAAACAGCAACCCGATCCAGTTTTTATCGAGCAAATGGGAACACTCCTTGAAATCAATCACCAACTCCTACAGTCTTTGGGGGCCTCTCACCCTCGCCTTGAGCGAGTGCGCACGGTCTTATCTCATCAGAGGCTTGGGTGGACAAAGCTTACTGGCGCCGGTTGCGGGGGATGTTCTCTTACTCTACTTAGTTCACAAGCACACGGTGTGCGTCTCCAGGAAGGGATCGATCAGTTGATCTACGAGAGTTTTGAAGTTCATAGGACAAAATTGGGTGGCTCAGGGTTAGCTATTCTTGTGCCGGGCCCGGAAATTGTTCCTGGTGCAGACAAGCTGTGGCGGAAGTTCGAAGAAATCGACGGCAATGATCTTCATTTAGAGATGGAGAGACTGTGGGAAGATAAGTGGCGATACTAGGCATAAGCACCCAGATACCTGCTACACTAGCACGTGTATCACAAGTCGTTGGCTTATGGCCCACTGTCTCGATGCAATTCATTGAGCGTACCAAGGGCATAGATGTCAGCATACTATGGCCAAAATTCAACCATAACTCTTCTTTTTCTGTCTCTCAATACAAGGCCTCTAAACTTTTGATTTGTCAAAGCATCATCACACGTGGGTTGTCCGTTATTTGACCCCCGGACTCAGTCTTCCATGACCACTATTGAGTAACTATCTGCTTGTATCAAAGATAGATCTCCTCAAATTTCTTCATCAAATACGCTCTGACCGTCCCTCACGACAGTCCGCCTTCAAAGAGGCATCCTTGTCTAGGGGCCGAACCATGAAATCCAAGTTTCCATCATAGAAAAACGGCACCGAGTATTTCTCTTTCCCACAGACATCCACCACCCGATGAATCGTACTCCGATACCGGCCCCCGGTCCATCTTTCAAACATGTCTCCGATGTTCACAACATAGGCATCCGGCGCGGATGGAACCTCGACCCAAGCTTCCGCTTCCTGCTCCCCTTCTATTCCTTGGTCCCCGTTTCTCCCTTGGCGATATAAAACTTGCAATCCATCATTCCCATCCTGCAGCAAAAGCGTGATACCTCCAAAGTCTGTATGCGCCCCCGTCACAACCTCGTCTCTGTGCACACATATACTCCGACCCTTGCCTTTCTCCATCGAACAATCCCCACAAGACGATGGCCCCGGATACCTCAACAGCCTCAAGCTTACTTCAAAATCGGCTCCTTGAAGACCGCTTCCGGGAGGACGGATGCGTCAGGCCAGATATCAAGTTACTCGAACAGTCGGTAGGGCGGTCCCTATGACATGGCGGGTTCCGCTCCGACAAGGTAGCACTATTTACATTCAACCATGTTTAGCCGGGGATTCCGCTGAAAGCTCGACGGCAGGGAGGAGCGAAGAGATTAAATTTCTTTGATGTCCGGCCTCGTTCCCTGCTGCAGCATCTGAGAGCTGATCTCCTCATACTCCTTCCGGGCAATTGTATCGATATACCGGGGCTTGATTTCGAATGGAAGCGCGAAGAAGTGCTTTGCGGCGGTCAGGAGGTCGGACTGGAGGATGGGGGAGATGCCGTGGTGGGTGATGTGGAAGAGGCCGATTGCTTTGCAGGCTTCGCGGATCGCGGCGATGACGGTGGCCTTTTATGGGTCATTGCTGTCGGATATGGTGAGCCAAGGGGAGACATCGATTATAGGGATTGTGGTGGACATCTTGTCAGTGGAAGGTGAGCGTTGAATGGGGGCATCCAGCGGACTGTTGGGAGGGATGGGGAAGAGGTGTTCGTAGTTAGGCATCCACAACTCTTGGGTCGATGATGCATGGATGCCCGCTGTGTCACGGGAATATCCTCCAGAAGACTGCTGGTTTGTCATTGTTTGGACTCTTTGTGCTACCATTGTATACAACTGTTCAGTGAACTGTTCAGTGAAGCCGACGCTTCTATACAAACAAGATAACATGCTCTTAAGCTTATGACCGTTGAGCTTACTATTTATTCTACCCTTTCTTCGATTAATTCTGATCTACCATCTTACTTTTATCAATTCAACTTTAGGTTCCAATTCATCCGTCTCCCTGTTTCCTCTTCATACATGCATTGAGACGATCTCAGGTTGAACCATGTTTAAGGTATAGGACCTGGAATTGTACCAATGACTCTGTAGCTATCGTTTACGTGAGTACTACCAAAGCTAATCAGTAGACAACATACATAGCTAATATAACTCGATATGCATAGAGGCTAGGGCTACTTCCTTATCAATGCTATGCCTGCAGGGAGTGTCGCACCCCCATTCCTGAATCGATATCACACCCCCACCATTGCGAGCTGGAGCTATATAAGAATGGGAGGAGCACCGCAATGCACGAAAATCACGTATAATCCCACCTGAAACACAGAAAATGTGGCGATTATTTGGGCGCACCCCCAACGGACCAGCAGAGGAATCTCCGCTTCGGGGGCTTCCGGCCTCCTGGTACCGCTCCGACGCGATGTACCAGCTTGAACGACGCGCCATCTTCTCCAAACGCTGGATCCTACTCACTCACTCCGGCCGTCTCGCTAAGCCCGGGGACTTCCTTTCCTTCACCGTTGCTGGATTCTCCCTCCTCCTGACCAAAGACCGCGACGGAAACATCAACGGCTTCCACAACATCTGCCGCCACCGCGCATACCCCATAGTGCAGGCTCGGGCCGGCTCCACCTCCATCCTCAGCTGCAAGTATCACGGATGGTCCTACGGGCTGAAAGGGAACCTCTCCAAAGCACCCCGCTTTGAGACGGTCCCCGACTTCGACAAAAGCCAAAACGGGCTACTTCCCATCCACGTGCACGTCGACCAGGCCGGCTTCGTGTGGGTGAACCTGCAGGCCGGCGAGAGTCCCGATGTACAGTGGCAAGATGATTTCCAGCAGATCGACGAGCAGCCGCGCATGCAAGATTTTGATTTCGCCGCGGAGTACACTTTCGACCACTACTGGGAGATGGAGATGGAGGCGAACTGGAAGCTGCTGATTGAGAATTACAACGAGTGCTATCACTGTGCGACATCGCATCCGCTTATCAGCGGGGTTTCGGATCTGCCGCGATATCGGGTGGAGCCCACCGCCGCCTACATGGAGCATCATATCTTCAACAAGGACAATGTCGACGCCCAGTTTCGGCGCGCCATCACATACTTTTTTCCCACCACCTCGGTGACGGTGACGTAAGTTGGATGAATCGGGAAAATAATCTGGTCTCGGGATCCAGTCATTAACGATTCTGCCATAGCGACAAATTCTTCTATATTCAGCGGATGATTCCCTTGAGCGCGACCACGAGCAAGATCGAAAATGAAGTCTACCGTCACCGCGACGCCACAGACGAAGAGTTTGATAATATCAACGCATTCTATAGACAGGTGCTGGAGGAGGACAAAGAGCTGTGTGTTGGTGTGCAGACGAATCTGAGTACCGGGGTATTTATCAACGGCGAGCTCCACCCGAGCAAGGAAAAGGTATCTCGCCACAGCATCTGCTGGCCAATGCAAAGCTAACAACAACAACACAGGGTCCCATTTACTTCCAACAAAGCCTGAGAGACATGGTAATGGAGCACCGCCAGAAGGAAGAGGCCCAAGGTGGGCGAGAGATCTGGCCAGCGCTGCCGGCAGTGACGGGAGACATGAAGACGGATCGTTTAGCGGAAGAGGAACGATTTTGTTCGCAATTGGAAGCGAGCTGCATGAGCCGACCGGAGCTAGCCTGGTAGAGACTCGTTGGTAGCCTTGCAGATTCTAATCAATTCTCCTTGCTTCATGCCAAGAACGATCGTCTTATCTTGGAGGCCAGATCCTCGTGCTATGATAAGCTGATAACATGCGGGGTAAAGTGACTAAAAGTCGGGGTTTCTCCGCGATAAGTTGCCTCTGCCACTTTTTGTCCTCTGACGACAGCTGGCGGTTGTGCTTTATGTTTTTTTCCATCATCTTGTCGCCGTCCAAAAGTGGTGGTGAGACTGCTTGTTGGTTGCTAAAAATATGATAGATCTCTCCCCTCCCACAAGCTATACCATGAGCCAATCTCAGCGTCCCAAACGGACCAGCAATGCGTGTGTTCCCGTGACCTCGGTATAGGAGCAAAGCAAACGAGCAACCCTAGCGCTGACAAACACTTCAGCTGTCAACGATGTCGCTCCAGGAAGGTCAAGTGTTCTGGAATTCATCCGTGCGATAAATGTCGCCAGCGTCGCCAGAATTGCGTCTTCGAGGAGGATCGGAAGATCGTCGTTTCTGAAGAGTATTCCTCACTCGCCCACCCATTTACTACTCCTTGCTTGCGCTGACTGCAATCCCTTTCTCCCAGGCTTTTCCTATCCCTGAAACGCAAAGTCGAAGAGCTAGAAGGCGTGCCATCTTCACCCAACAGCAAACGACATCGTTCATTGAGAGAAGACACCATCAATGAGACTCTCGATGGTTTGTGATCCACGGGAGTACATACACAAAGCCTTGTCTAATCGTCTCAGTCTGTGAAGATGGAAATGCAGAAGCCTCTACAACCCCAGCTCCCCTCGACTCCGACCGCTACGACGACCGATTTGCCTCCAATCCCTTAGTCTCTCCTTCAACATATGTCAAACACACTGGTCGACAACACAGGAAGTGGCGTACGTGGTACTTTCAGCAACCCGGATTAACACAACTGATCTGGCGCAGTGTTCCTCGGCCCCACCTCGACATGGTCGTTCAGTCGACGCGTCCTCAACATTGTTCAAGCACGTATATATCCCGACAGCCAGCGGCCGATTCCTCTTGCGGCCGATGGCGAGGCGTATCAGATACTATGGCGACATGCTAGCTCCGAGGAGATGCCCGATACCAGCGGACTGCCGTCGATGGAGCACGCCCTGTACATGGTGAGCACGGTGCAGTTCCACTTTGGCAATATGTACCGGCTCTTCGATGAGGACGCGTTTCTCCGCCATCTCCACGAATTTTACAAGAATGCGGCGGAGAAGGTGCAAGAGTCACGTTTGTGGTACGTGCAGTTTCTGGTCATACTGGCGTTTGGGGAAGCATTCTTGGCTCCAGTGCGGACGGTGTCCAACACTGCCTCGTGGACGAAATATTTCTCGCGAGCCATGTCGTTATTGCCGGATATCACGGGGCTGTGGCAGGATCCAACTCTTGCTATCGAGACGTTAGCCCTCATTGCGCTTTACTTTTACTCGGTGGACATGAGAGATACCGCCTATTGTTATGTGAGACATCACTTGCGAACACTGTTGGGTTCTCACTAACTAGGTTAGATTGGTCATTCTATGCGAATGGCTCTGGTAGAGGGGCTTCACCGCGCTCAGCCCGTGGAACAGCTGGGACAGAAGCTCGTCACTCGGTGGAGCAACATCTGGTGGACGGTATATATCTTGGACCGCAAATTCTCCTCTTTAATGGGTTCCCCATACTCGGTGAACGACGAGGATGTCAACGCCATTTTGTGGGACCCACGAACATGCTCGCAGAACGAGGCCGTCCTGAGTTTGCATGTCAGAATATCGCAAGTGACTGCTCGTGTTTTGAACGGTGAGTCTCATAATCTCCGATAGTTGGCAACGTCTTGCTGACAAACCCGACAGCCGTGTACAGTGCCGATGGCACGCTGGGAGGTCTGTTCTTACGCAAGGTTCGCTCAGTTCTCCAAGAGATGTCCGACTTGTCGCGCGAGCTCGACGAAGTCTTTTCCCACCGTTTCGCAAACTCGGTAGACGCCCTGTCAGGTGTCACCACTCGACTGACTTTGTCATGCCACTTGGTAAGCCGTCAGGAGCCGTCTACGAGGCACATTATACTCACGTTTATTAGTGCATCATCGTCACCACAAGACCTCTTGTCTTGAGCCTTTTATGGGAACGCCTTAGTTGTTATGAAGAAGGCGCCGAATTCCGCACCTTATCCTCACCCGTGCAAACCCTCCTCCAAGCATGCATCGATTCCGCTGTCAAATCCCTCAAAATTCTATCTGCTCTTCGAGACCAAAATCTGCTAGGTTCGCATTATCGTCTTAATTCTCTCCCCGGCTTTCTATCGCTAATCACACTGTCTCCTATGAAAGAAACATTCCTCCCATTCGATCTCGAGAATGTGTTTTCATCCTTCTTCGTCCTCTCGCTCATCTCCGCCATTTTACCCGACGCTGCCATGGATCTGACCTACCGTGAAACCGGGTTTAGTCTACTCAACGAGATGATTGAGCGTGGCAACCGCGTTGCACAACTCCGTAAATCCGAGATCGATCTGCTGCAGGAACTCGTTCAACCTTTGATTCAACGGCACCAAACACCCCCGGTCAGCACAGACACAGCACACGGGCAGCTGGCCACGCCTGAGAGCCAACAGCGACCGCTCGGACACTTGGAGCATCTATCGGGCCCCGGCGCTGAGGAAGTGGACAGCATCCCGACCATCCCGCCTACCGATGTGCCTCCCGATCCGGAGGATGAAATGTCGCTCGACTGGCGAGGTCTTGGATTGTCGTTGGACTATATGCTGTCTGTGACGGATCAGTTGAATGCGAATAATCTGGTGCTGGATGCAGAGCGGGAGGGGCTTCAGTCGGATCTATGGCTGTGGGAGGATAGTTAGCCTGGAGCTTGTCGAGGCCAACACGGAAAAGTTGAAGCTGACGAGTCCGATCTGTATGTTATCGATCGCCACCGGTATGTAGTGGATAAATGAGAAACAGCTGCTTTCCTGTACAAAGAGAAGCCACAAGCAATTTCCGTGGTCTTTGTAGATATGATGACTTCCTATGCTTGTAACCTTCTTTCTCTTGCTGTGAAGCATCGTGAGTAATGAGAATAAATACCATCCAGCCTGTGTATCACTTAGACCGTATGGTTCTCTCAGCGCCGAGAAACCAGGTACAAAACCAGCCCACAGTCCGCCAAAAGTGCACACTGAGCACAGTGAATGCTCATGCGGTCTCCTACATGAATGTAGGTGATGATGTCGCCGTCGCTCTGCACGGCCAGATTCGGCCTGTTTTTGCGTAGATCTCAGATACTAATATCACTCCTACTTTTTTTCTTCATAACTTCTTCCTCTCTTCTCATCATCACTTCCATCATCACTTTCATCATCACCCTCATCCAAGCACAGACCTTGCCATCATCCGACTTCTCCGACTTCAGCTCCTGGCAATACAACGGCCTTGATCAGCATCAAGCAACCACGATGCCTGACAAAGACGGTCCCAAACGGGGAGGCAGGTTTGCCCTGCTCCAAGACCCTTTCGCTTTGTTCCCGGCCGAGATCATCCTCATGATGATACTCGCTCTGTGGACCTTTGAGGACGTCATCCAGCTCAGCCTGACATCCCACCGTTTGCACGCCATAGTCCACCAGAACCTTGCTTACATTTTCCGAAAAATGGCTCCCAAGATCCTCGGCTCGGTGCATCTCCCGCTGCAGCTCTTGGCTGATCAAGAGGGCGACCCCGAACTCACAGACGTGTACAAGCTCACCTCAGGGATCCTAATGAGATTGATGTTCAACGCACAAGCACTCGCCATCTGGACACGTGCGTATCAGCCGAGTCCAAGCTTTGATCGCATCTGGGTTCTTTTAGGCAGCAGTAAGATTTCTTCGTCCTTCCCTCGTCGAGGCATGAGCCGAGACCCAACCCTTCCACTGGCCAGATACTAACCACTACTCACTCCCCTCCCCTCTAGTCCCCACACTGATGAACCCCATTATTCCAGATCTCACGGCCCTCGTAAACTACCTCCTCAGCCAAGTCCTAGGAGTGAACACCACCCACCCGCTCATCACAAACTTCCTGGCCCAAGACCCCGCCCAGATCACCGCGGCCCAGATCCAACACGTCGCCACCCGAGCCTTCCAGCCCGAAGGCTACGGCCTTGCCAACCGGTCCCCGGAAACCCGCCGTCTCGTGCGCGCCCTCTACCGGGCCTGGAGCCTGAGCCTCCTCGGCCGGCCCGCCGCCGTTCTCCGCTATCACACTATGACCCTGAAAGAGCTGTTCCTGGTCAGCGAGGTCTTCGCCGCCTTCCGTGAGCCCCTCGCCCAGCTTCTGTCCGTGGGAACAGGGGAGGGCCCGCGGCCGACGGACATCCAGCGCGTCGACACGGCCCTGAGCGACGTGACCTTTGCCACCATGGAGCGGTTCGAGTTCGTGCACCGCGAGATGCTCCGCCGGCGGGATGCGGTCGAGCCACGGTTCCGGGATGGGCTGCAGGCGCAGCTGGACGGGCTGCGCGAGCTGTGGAAGACCGAGAATCAGGACACGTTTCGTGCGGTGGTCACCCAGGATCAGTACTGGGCGGGCCAGGGGATCTTGAATCCGGCATCTGGGGAGGGGGTGTGGGAGGATGAGGATGATGATGAGTGATCACGCCTCTTGTGTTTTGGGGCGGGGAAGGGAGGCTAACGGGGTTTATGGAGGGTGTTTAGGGGTGCTTAGGGATGTTGGTTCGGCTATTGCTGTTCAGGGAGAGTTGGATTGCTTGGAGGATATTGCTTCTTCGCTTTGATTTCAACTTTTTTTGCTCTTGCTTCTTCCTTTTGATTGAAATTGACCTTATGTCTCTTGTCCCTAATTCTGATTGATGTTGGTTTTGTTTATTTGTGCATACAAGATTGTCAGTACTCTACAGTACATGCACTATTTGCTTAGCTAAGAATGCAGCCATCTGCCCCAAAATCTTGCTCCGATTCCGTCCACAGGACTCAGTAGATACGTCCACAGAACAAGACACAAACAGACACCGCGGCGAAAGAATAAGGTAATAACCGGAACCGTGGATTCGTCATCGCCAACCTTGGCCCAGCACTAGTTCTGGCGGGTATACGTAACTCCCGCCCCACCTGGTAGTTGTTGTGCCCAAAGTGGCGGACAGGAACAAAAACACAGGTCAAAGTCTTTGTTTGCAGCAAACAGGGAAAGGGGGGTGAAAGTGATAAGTCGAGATATCTTCTATGACAGATGTATAGCTGGTGCAGTTTAATACCTATAAGGGAATAACATAATCAGCAGTCGATCAGGCACATCATCTCTCCAACTGAAACCAGCACACGTGGTGTTGATCGATCGCGACGGAAAGGAAAGGAGTTGCACGGCTAGCCCGCGCTAACAAGGCTTAGCCCTCACCGTTCAGAAAAATTTTATGTGTTTGCCTGGTGGGAACTTTGAACTTTGGTCAAAAGTCAACCAGCAATAATAATACATAATGGTACGAGTTTAAACAACCAGCTGCACTGCGGAGTACAGCAGTACACAAACCTCTGCGATCCGTCGTTCGGAAATGACCCACTTCGATGGACTGCGCTAGCCCTCCGTCTAGAACCCGGAGTTTGCCTAAGGAATGTCACCATTCGCCCGAGCAACCTGCCTTCGCTCTCCTTAGATCCTCATCGAGGGGCCAGGCACAACTTTAGACACATGGCTTCGAAAAATGTGCGCGTCTCTTGTCGGACCAGTGGGAGGGCTGAGGTGACCAGTGACGACGCAAGGGGGGGCCATCGCGGGCTTACGTAGGGAATACATGGCATGCCAATGACCAGGCCTGTGTACCTGAAAAACGACGAACAGTGTGGGAGTCTGTTTGTGGAGTCACACACTAACAATCAAAACACTGGCTGCAGGAATGTCAGCCAACAGCAGCGGTGGATTATAATCTGTTCCGGCCCCTCGAGCAACTGGGGGGTGGAGAGAAGAGAAGAAGTTGGTGGCCCTCCGTTTGACTGCCCTAAACGGGAACTATTGATTCGACAAACTCCTTTAGTCGCCAGCTGGTCTGGATCGCGCCATTCGACAACGGGCCTTCTCGAGGCGATGTGACTGATCGGGGCCCAATGCTGACGATTCTCGATTCTTGTCCTGTCTCCACTCGGCGCTGTCTTGCGTCGTCCACCGTCGGTTTGGCTATCCGCTTTGACGCCCGTGTGAACTGGGGTGGCGGCGGGTTAATCTATATACTGGGACTGGGACCACTCTGTTGGCTCTGATCTTCTTTCTCCTTCAAGCATCATCCAGTCATTCCTTTGATCGTCCCCTCCTGGTTCAAGTCAGCCAGGGTTATAGCAGTCGTGCGCAGAGCATACGTCCAACACTCTCCCTCAGTCGAACCGATCGACACATAGCTACCTTTCCGATCCATTCGTTGATCAGCGAACCACGCCCACCATGCAGTGGAAGTCACTCCTTCTCTACGGTGCCATCGCCGAATCGGCCCTGGCTCGCACCCACGGCCACCAGCGCCGCCACCCCCACGGCCACGGCCATGCCGAAAGTGCCCCGGAGGCACACCTGGCTGCCCGTGAAGTGGTCGTGGAGACTGTGGTCAACTACCACACCATCACGCTCACCAGCACTGTCACTGGTGCAGCACCCACCGTCACTACCCACGAGGAAGCCGCTACCACCACGGCCGAAGCCGCCGCCACCACCTCCGCCAGCGACGCCGCCGCCTTCGTCGAACTCGATTTCAACGAGGATCTCGCCATCAGCGCTAGCCTCAGCCTTGGCCTTTCCATCGGTGGCTCCGAAGCGACCACCACCACTTTCAGCACCAGAACCCACACCAAGACCCATGCTCACACCACCAGCACCACCACTACCACGACCTCCTCTTCCTCCTCCTCCTCCGCCGCCGCAGCTAGCAGCAGCGCCGCCGGCGTCAGCTCAGCGTGGTACACTTACCCGACCAGCGGGGTCTACTCGACCAGCGGGTTCGGGGAACGCAGCAACACGACGAGCAGCAGCGGGGACACCTACGTGGGCAACGTGGGCGTGCCGTGGGGCAGCAACATCATCGAGGTGAGCGCCAGCGAGGCGTGGCAGTACAAGTACGTGGTGGAGTTCACGGGGCAGAACAGCGTGGACTGGTTCGTGAGCATCTGGAACAAGATCGGGCCCGACGGGGCGGACGACGGGTTCTTCGGCCACTCGGCCCTGAACTTCACGCTGTCCTCGGGCGAGACGCGCTACGTCGCCTTCGACGAGAACTCGCAGGGCGGTTGGGGTGCCGCCGAGGGCGACAGCCTCCCCACCAACGACTACGGCGAGTACTCGTGCACGTGGGGTGAGTTCGACTTCGGCGACGAGGAGAACGACAGCTGGTCCGGCTGGGACGTCAGTGCCATCGTCGCTGAGGATGCCGACCAGACCATTCAGGGTATGAAGCTCTGCCGCTACGGCACCACCACCGGCTGCTCGTACATCACCTCCGGCGGTGATACCGTCGAGAACGCCTACACCCCCTCCGACAGCTCGGTCGGTGGCATCGGAGGCTCTGTCACTGCTGGCCCGCTGCGTCTCGCTGCTGTGATTGATTACTCTGGGTGATGTTACCCGATCAAGTCTGTGGGTGAGGAGTATATACACGCGTCCCGCCGCGTCTTCTCGGTACATGTTCGCTACCAATGTCAATATTTATCACGTATAGTATACGCCTGTAACCGAAACACCAGTGCTTCAGTATCATGGTGGCTTCGTTATTCTATTGTTGATACCTTTTCTTCTGCCCCCAAGGCAGGCTGCTACTTATCATTTCCAATATACCATATCTGTGTTTAATGTTGTTGTTCCAGTCTCCAGTCCAAACAGTAGGCTTGGCTGCTGATCCTCGGCTGTGAGATCCGACGGTGATTGCCGGCTCCACGCGGCTTGCCTCGGCTGTACCTATTTTTAAAGGCTTTTTTTTTTTTTCAAGTGGATGAACTCAGACGTGTCTCTGTGGCTGGGTGAGCAGCACTCCAGATTCGCCATGTCGATAGAATTCGTAGTTCCATGCTAGGCTCCCTGGCGTACACGCTGTGGGCCACTCTTTCGTACGGTCGCATTTGCCGATTGTGTGGATTTGAAACGTATACAATCAATTGAACTGAATCTGGATCATGCTGGCTTGAACTTCGATAATATCAAGCGAGAATGCGACCGCGTTCGCCGGCAGCTGTGCTGAACAGATGCTGATGAACCGAGAGTGGGAGGAAGGATCGACACGACACGTGACTCGCGCCCAGCCGATGTCGGATTAGTCAGCGGCAACCGATCCCCACCAAATCTCCACCAAATGAAAGCCGGGCTGCCTCACCATAAACGATCCACCGCCAACTTCACGCCTCGTTGCCATCATATCTTCTTTCGGAATCCCATGCAAATCGACGCGCCTAGACCCTCACCGCCGTCATCGTCGTGCCGTTGATGCGAGGTCAATGGGCGGTGCAGTGCGCACGACGCGGCTTCGGAGCACCCGCGATAACGGCGACTCGCCGAGCCGCAACATCATGTCCACCATGGCACCCGTCTAGAGCATCCAGAGCGACCATCCACATCTCCAGGCCTACTCCCAGAATTAGTCACCGGCCTATCAAACAGCCCACTCAACCATTCGAGCCAACTTGCAAACGTACCCTCTTTACCACCACTCTCCCCCCCATTCTTATCCCACCAACCATCTTCCTCGGCCTCCTCCTCGGCCTCTGGACCTGGAAATGCTTCTGGATCGTCCTCCTGCAAGATAAACTCCTCTACCTCTCCTGGCTTCCACCGCTCTCGCGCTCCGAGACCATCGCCGCCTACGAACCCGAATGCCGTCCCGTGCAATGGACCACGCAGCAGATCCGCAGCCTGGACGGCACGAAACTCACCGTCTGCGAGGGCCGTCTCCCTCTCCCCGGACAACAGCCCCCGAAAAAGACAGTAGTCATCTGCTACTTCCAGGGTAACGGCGGCTCCACTCCGCTCCGCTTACCGTTACTCTCGCAGACCCTGCGGGCGCTGTCCCGGGCGCTGGCCGATGCCCCGCCTGGTTCTGGAAATCCAGAACCAGTACCAGAGGCCGAGTACATCATCACCGCCCTCTCCTACCGCGGCTACTGGACCTCATCCGGCCGCGCCTCGCAGAGGGGGATCGAGCGCGACGCCCAGGCGTTCCTGGCGTGGGTGATGCAGTCCTACGCGGCACCGGACCGAGAGGTCCGGGTGGTCCTATGGGGACACAGTCTGGGCTCCGCGGTTGCGACCACCGCGCTGGCGACGTATCTCAGCAGTGGAGGTGCGGTGGTATCTACGACTACTAGAAAGCCCAGTCCCGCTGACGCTGACGCTGACGCTCACGTCATCGCGGCAACTCAAGCTTCATCAGCCCCCATCACGGGACTGATCATGGAAGCGCCCTCCTCCAGCGTCAAGGAGATGCTTATCAGCCTGTATCCGCAGAGGTGGCTACCGTATCGGTATCTCTGGCCGTTCCTGTGGAACCACTGGGACAGTGTGCTCGCGTTGCGGCGGATGGTGGCGTGGCGCGATGGGGTTGCTGTTTCTAAGTATGGTGAAGAGAATGATGCGTCTGGTAGGATTCAGACGGCTCGGGGTGATGCAACGGCAGTTTTAAGTCCACATCCACCGGAGAGGAGAGCACTACCGCCCATTCTGCTGCTCACTGCTGCGAACGATGAGGTGATCCCTCCAGAGGCGGCGGGGCAGTTGGAGGCGGAGGCCAGGAGGTTGGGGATTGAGATGGTGAGGATGGATGTGCCCGGGGCGATGCATACCGAGGCACCGGTGCGACCGGCGGGGAGGAAGGCGTTGCTGGGGTTTATTCGGGCGAGGAGTTGAGGGCGTCGTGCACTCTCCCCCCAATTTGTAGAGCATCCGAGACGAAGGAATCAGCACTGTGACGTTACTCATTACAACAAGGTCCTTACGGCTCAGTGCCCGAGGTTACAATAAACACGTTCACAAGATAACACTGGATCAAGTGTAATAGCCAGGCAAGGTATGACTGCCAAATTGGATCAAAGAGATTATGAAATTGTGTTAAAGAAACAGAGGCAAAGAAGCGTAAGACCAAGTACTAGTCAGCGGAGAAAGTGTGGGTTCTCCACTAGAACAAGGGTAATGACTTCACTTAGATCCGAGGCATCGATGATGCGAACAATTCTAGAATCCTCAGAAAAGACAACATGGTATAGATGCCCGCGATACTCTAGAGAAGATATTTAGACCGGGCTATTGGAGTCAGGGTTTAAAAGGATATTACCTGGATAGCTTTTCTGCGGCATATTCCGAGTGAAATTCAGAACAACATAATCCTGTATCAGCTTTCGTTCAAGCACTGTAAAATACTGACCATCTTTCTTGAACCGTTGCATATGCTGTCTGACACGGTCGCTATTTCGTAGTAATTCCAGGCCCCACCGCTTCTGCTCTATCAGAAAATCGATTCTTCCGTTCCTAACCCCTGTTTTGATAAGGTATTCTGGAGCCATTTTGATCTTGGTATTCGAGCAGCAGTGGAAACAGGCAGCGGTAGAATTCCTTTTGGTATTGGTCTTCAAAAGGGATGAGATCACCCTTCAGTGTGCGTAGACGACTTGATAGCTGGCATGGGTCAAATTTGCGGATAGCATCGATAACCATCTCCAGAGGCGACGAATAAAGCAAATTCTTTTTCTGAGTTGACCCGAGAGAAAAGACACTGACAATACCTGAGAGATTGTATCAGTGAAAAGAACATCGAATAATCGAAAATCGATCAGTAACTTTACCATCGATGGATCCGGCTGGGAAACACATAAAGTGTATCTCCCTGTATCGTCTCCGCCTGAAGCCATCCTTGTTTCCAGATATCTTCAAGGGGCCTCTGTTGATCTGGGTTCTTGAGATAACTCGACTGGAGAGTCCCGTTGTGAGCAACGGCGTTCTTAAAGACACTAGCGAAAGCGTGTTGTTGCAGGTATTCTTGTCTAGGAAGGCCTCGAGCAAATGGGAAATACTGAATGATCTGGAACAATCGGTCATCGCTGAACAGACTATGACTTGCTGTCACCCAGTCGAGCGGTTGGCATCTTCGAATCAAGGTATAAAGCTCCTGTTGTAAAGGGCAACAAAGTAGCAAGTTAGTCAGTCTTTCAGGTCTTCCCACAGGGCCCCATAATAAGAAGTAGTGTTTTGGTCTCAGCCGAAACCGAAGCGGAGGTGGTTGAGCCGGAGAGTTGAGATGAGTTCGCCATGATTGAAGTCATATACTAGCACGGCCGCACCTGAATCAGATCTCTGATACTTGCTTAGTTTTCTTCCTATGCAAGCAGCCTTAATTGGAAATTAAGTTAATGAGGAGGTTTTCTTTTGGATGGTAAAGACAAGGAGATGGCACGCACCAAGAAGTTGGGCCTGTGATAGGAGCAGTGTGAAAGATGATAAAGACACTACTCTACATATCAAGTAGCGGGCATTTTACAATTGAGTGATTTTCTTTGTTGATAAAAAGCGGGGGTGGGCATTATCTGTCTGAGAGACTTCATAAGTCTAGGTATCCTAGGTTGTGGTACTCTTTGTGAAGCCCTACCAGCAAATAAGAAGGTACTGAGGCTAGAAGACCTCAAAGCCATATGGATTTGATTGCTGCCCCTCCTTTAGTGTAACCCCACCTTGTAGCTGTTTTCTGTAATATCTGGGTACATAAATGACACTCTCTGTGTCTACTCAGTCCAATGACGTGACTGCTCATGCTATTCTAAATATCGATGGTTTTCTAGCTCTACTGCTTACCAGAGCTGGCAAGGGCTATCAATCAACCACGTGTGCATTGGTTTTCTATATGTAGGAGCCAACTCAGTCAAGAAGTGGTCTTGATACCCCTGTATCGAGCTGGAAACTCATAGTATATGTGATACAAATGTATTGTTCATATAACATTGAGACCGCTGATGATAGTAATAGTAGTGGTAGTAGGGAGACGGTGGAGAAGCAAAGTGGCGAAGGCGAAACGGAGCGCGCCAGCAAGTTTGCTTCGTTTGCATATTTGTTAGGTTTGTTTGGAGCCGCCCGGGCGTGAGGGATTTTGACTTGTGATTGGACCACACCACCTTGCTATTTCTCTTTTCCACTGGGCACATGAGAATTCTCGCCCTTTGTACACCTGACCCACTTACTGCAGTGACATCCGAACACTATGGGAGCGAACTATCAGCTGGATCGATGTCTGACAATTTTCTTTTTTGGCTGGGCGGTGAGATAATTTGTTATGGAGGCATTTGTTGAATCGATTTGATTCATCAATCTGGCCATCACACAGGGCGATAGTACGAGAAGTCCCTCCAACCTTGTCTATAGCCGGCGGATGAAGCCGCACGGTACGATCCTGCTCGGTGTGGCCTATTGCGTCCGTACTGCTGATATCTGGTTCCAAAAAAAAAAGGATCCTCGCCAGAAGGGCTGCTAAGATTCAGGGCCTGGCTCGGGAGATTATCAGGGTTCGGCCAAGCTAGGCATCACATTTAGTCTCAGGGATTTGACATAGAGCGAGTCAGGGTCCGGATCTCAAGCAATGGGCATTTCTATCACTATTCCCTTCTTATTTGCCCCGGCTGCTCAAAATGACACGGGTATAATTTACCACATTGAGTGCGTTGGATAGCGAGGCAACATGCCTGATCACGCCATAGTCTGAGGAATCAAAGGAATACTCCCTCACAATTGAACTTCTACAACATAGTAGAAGCAGAGTGAGGAACCACTATAGCAGTTTATTTGTCCATCGAGAAGCCTATGAATCATTGTATTTCTAACCAAGGACATACGACACCAATGTATGGAAAATCGTGCTTCCCGTCCGCGCGGCCGTGCTCGATCAGTAATTATCAATGCGGATAATGCAACGAAGCCTGAGCGCGTTGTTGCTTGTAGTTGTACAGGAAATAAGCCAAGGGTTGAGTGTGAGCGGGATGGGTGGGAAGAAATTGGGGATATCACCCACTTGATTAGATACTCTGGCTTGTGTACATACATCTCAAATCTTGCGATACAACGAAGCCACGTCCTAGGGAAGGATGCCTACACATGACTATATATCAATTGAAGGTTGCCTAACGCTATCCAAACGCCTCCCCACTCAAGACATACTACCGGCAAAACAAAACCCCCCACCAGTAACGTAGCGATCAGTCCACAACTCGCCCCAAGCCCAGCCCCCTTCAACCTTGTGCATCGGACCGGCTGTGGCCATGGACATACACCCAGCTGTGATTTGCCTTTCTGGCTACCTAGTAGGATCTTTTTGTCTGGGGGACCTAAGTGTAGGAAGTACGTTTATAGTCGCTGTATGGGTGAGAGTTACTCATTATGCTGACTTACGCAGACAAGCTTCTGCGTAAGCGGGGAATTCTCCGACTTCACAGGCTGTAATTCGCTAGCAGATACTAGAGATCCACCCCGATGCTGACAGAGCGGCATAATCTAGCCGTCTTCGGATAGTGTAGATTGAGACCACGACATGGACTCCACCCTGTAATTCATCAGAGACTTCAAAACAGGGAGGCTGGAAGTAACTATAGAACTGCTGAGATTGTGTCATAGGCAATTGGGCCTCATTGAGGAGGCTGGGAACAAAGATGCAAAAAGGTTGTGTCTATCATCCGGCGGGTGGCAGAGGGAAAAAAAGCTTGTCTCCATGGTTCTGCCATATATACTTCGTTTCTCAGCCACTATGTACAACATTGTACCGCATTATCGGTAAGCCAATCGCCCTGATCACAACCTTTTATTCGAATGCTGCGTCTACTTCGGCATACCGCCGCGCTCCTCTCCGCGCTGCCCGTGACCCTCGGACAGACGTACACTGACTGCAACCCTCTGAACAAAACCTGCCCGTCCGACACGGGCTCAACCGAAAGCAGCCTCCATTATGACTTCGTGCAGAGCTCAGACACTCTTGCGCAATGGTCGACGCTCTCCGGGAGCCCAACGGTCGGCGCCGAGGGCGTCGAGCTCACGATCAACGAGGAGGGTCAGGCCCCCACGATTGCCACGCCGTTCTACATCTTCTTCGGCGAGATCAGTGTCGTCATGAAAGCCTCCGCTGGCACGGGGATCATCAGCAGTATAGTATTAGAGTCGGATGATCTCGACGAGGTCGACTGGGTACGAGCACAGTCCCCGCCCCACTGTCAACTGCATCTACTCGCTCGTCGGACCCCCCTCCCACTAACAACCTTCTCTCCCATGGGAATAGGAAATTCTGGGCTCATACACTACGGAGTTACAAACCGACTACTTCGGGAAGGGCGACTCCTCCACCTCGGACCGCTGGACCTGGGAGCCCGTCGACGACCCGCAATCCACTTTCCACAACTACACCCTCACCTGGACGCCCGCGGCTCTCACCTGGAGCATCGACGGCACCGCCCAGCGCACCCTGACGTACAGTGACGCCGCGGACGGCACTCGCTACCCGCAGACCCCCTCGCGGGTTAAGATCGGGATCTGGGCGGGCGGGGACCCGGACAACAGCGCGGGGACGATTTCCTGGGCGGGTGGGGAGACGAATTACTCCCAGGCCCCGTTTACGATGGTCGTGCAGACGGTGGATATTGTGAACTATTATCCGGCAGAGTCGTATACGTACAGCGATGAGAGTGGGGACTTCGAGAGTATTGTGATGGAGGGGGGCAGTGTGACGAGCTTGTCGGCTTCGGCGGCGGATTCCGGGTCCGGGTCCACTGCGACGGCGGGAGTGGCGCCTGCGACTGCTTCGATTCATTGGGCTGGGGCGGCGGGTCCGGTCTCTGCGTTTTCTGTGAGGGTGTCGGGGGTGTCGGGGGTGTCAGGTTGGGTGTGGTTTCTCGGCTTGATGTTTTTTTTTTTTGATGTTAGGATAGACTTCGTCGTCACATTCTAGCACGTCCTGGTGTAAGCTAGGGCAGCGCAGGATGTGCCGAACTTTAGAGTAAAGAGAGCGAAGTGCTCTTTAGAACCTATTTAGCCCTATCTCCACACCTAAGTCAGACTGACATCCGTTTTTCTTTTCTTTTTTTTTTTGTTGGGCTATCAAAGAAACAGGTAAAACTGAAAAGATGCTGCCATTGCTATTTCCTGGTAAGAGAGACCCGAAGAGATCTGCCAAATATTTAAACGTCAATCTCTACTACTCAATGTCATCCCTGACAAGCTCCACAACCTCCATCTTCCTCAACTTCGCGGGCTTCCAGGGTGGCCGGTAGGGCTGAGATTCCACATCCGTAAGGAAAGACTTGGTCCGCTCCCCAGCCGCCTGGAGCAGCTGCATGCGCTTCGCCGCATCGCCCGGGAAAGCGCATTTGCGCAGCTCGTAGACCAGCGATCCGTCTTTCATCGTGCTGGCATGCTCTCGGGCCGCCACCTCCTCCAGCTCCGCCATAAGCTTCTGCTCCCGGGGATCTAGCGGGTCTGCCGTCGGCTTGGCCAAGGCGAGGTACTCCTTGATGAACGCCTCCTCGAAACCCTTGAGCGGGGCCGAGGTCGCCAGCCAGTCGGCGCGCATGTAGTCCCTCTCGTTGAACAACATGTCCTCGCGGTCGACGTCCTCCCACAGGGCCATCTCCGGAATCAGCGTGATCTCCCCGGTCTCCTTATCGACCTTTCTCCAGTGCCATCCTTCGTATTTGAGCCAGGGGTTGTCCGCCGGCGGAGGGGGGTTCTTCACGGGGACAAAGTCCTTCAACGCCTGCGGTTCGTAGTACAGCGGGGAGCCGCGCGGGTGGAGTTGGCGATGGGCTTCGCTCGTCGCGTAGCGCACGATGGGGTGGATGAACTCATCCGTGGCGCCTTCGGCGTTGGCCTTGGCGTATTGGCCCGGGGTGCGGGAGATATCGCCCGCCAGCGCCGTCTCCCGCCCCCAGCTATCGGGACGATACCCCAGGCCCCAGCCCCCGTATCCGGTGATGTGCGTGGCGTGCGGGTTATCCCACGAGTACCAGTGCGCGGTCTCGGCGTGCGTGTAATGGTGTTTGCTGCCCTGCTGGAAGCCGCGGCGCGACAGGTCGACGATGGTGCAGTTGTAGTGGTGGTAGAAGCGGGCGAGGGCGTGGTCCTCGAAGGCCAAGCTGGTGCGGTGGCGGACCTGGTCGATCATCCAGACGAGGGCGAGGTTGGCCATGGCCTCGAGGTCGCCGTAGCTCTTGACGGTGTTGTCGCTGCCACCGCCGACGTTGATATGGTAGCCCGGGAACCAGCACTGCACCAGCTTTGTCGTCACCCCGGACGGGCGGCTCCACAGCGTCGGGGTGAAGGGGGCGCGGTCCTCGTCCAGCGCCAGCGCGTGGAAGGCGTGCTTGATCTGGTTGTGCAGCTTGGTGTCGTGGAACCCGTAGTTGGCCTCGTTGCGCGCGCTGAAGTCCATCCACACGTTGGTCGGGATCCCCAGCGCCCCCACCGTGTCGAACACCCCGACGACCTCGATTTCAACCGCCTTGTGGAACCGCTCCTTCCAGTCCGTGTAGGGCTTCGTCTTGCCCCAGGACTTCATGTGGTGCAATCCCGACTGCTCTTCCTTCGCCTTCTTCTCTGCCTGTTGCCGCTTGAAGTTGAGTTTGTAGTCCGCGTACATCGACCACCAATCATCCATCATGTCCGGCAGGCAGATGCCCATGTTGCAGACGAGCCCGGCGAGCGCGCGTGCCGTGTACGCGCCGCGGGAGAAGCCGAAGATGTAGATCTCATCGCCGGGGGCGTAGTTGTTGACCTGGTACCCAAATTGTCAGCATGACTTGCACTTCTCGATCGGTCTGGCGAGGTTCCGACGATCGCCTTGAACGTACCAGAAAGTTATAAGCCTCGCACACATTTTCCTCCAGACCGCGTCCCAGGCCGCCCTCCCAACACTTCTGAACCTTCGCCACGAACCGTGTTGGGAAGCTCCCGCTCTCCACGGAGGCGCTGTTGGCCGTGCCAACTCCTGCGTCGTAGTAGATTAGCTGCTGGATGCACTCCCCGTCTTCGTTGGTCCAGCCGGCGATGGATCGGGATAGCTTGGCGACGTTGGAGGCCACGTTCCGCAGACCATGGCTCGAGGTCTGCCAGGAGCCGTCGCAGCAGATCACCAGTCGCCGCATCGGACGCGAGGGTCCATCTTCAGAGTCGGGTCCTTGTGCCATGGGATTCATTTTGCTGTGGGGTGATCAAAGAAATGAAGCTCAGTTGGAAGTTGAAATCCCAATTGCGTTGGGGAGATAGGAAAAAAAGACAATGACAAACCCCAACAGGCAGGCGCGATTCTCCCCTTTTATCCTCAAACTCCTCCAGGTCATGAGCAACCATTCTCGAATCTAGACCTTACTGAGCTCTCCTGCCAACCCTTCTCTGTTGTGGCGAGCTGAAAGAATGGTCCGGTGACCGTCCTAAAGGCATACAGAGTAGCATTTCCCGAGACTAGCACCTTTCGCCGTCGGGATGAGCGAGGTTAGGTTCAATGGCTTGCGTCTGCGTATGATGCATCAAGGGGATGCTTCATTCTCGCCACCCAGACGCATTATTCACCGACTCATTGCTCGGCTCGGCTGAAGATACCACTTGCCAGCACTGCAGCTCCGTCGTTGTGCTTTTTCAGCTGAACTAGCCTCGTGGCGGGCCAGACTATCCGGCAGCTAATACTTTGGTAAGTTTAGCCGACAGCGCCGGACATGTTCCCCTTCCTGCTGTTTTACCGGGCAAAGTGGCGTGTCTAAGAAAAGACATCAGCTTGAAAAGGGTCAGAAAACACTTAACCATTTTCTGGCTCCCTCCATATCAAAAATCCCCCTATATTCTCCAGGAGCTGTTCTGACCCCACTCATTGACCGTAGTATTTTCATACTGAAATCACCAATTCAGACCCCCTTATGAATTAAAGGCGTCAAATCAGTTGGCACCGCAGTTATCCTTAGTGAAAGTCTCCATCGTGAAGTAGTCCCGTTTCTAATTCCATTTAAGCATAATTAGGATTTCTGTCAGGCTTACCACAGTCACTTGTAACGCTCTCCAAGTCAGAAATTTCCGGAATTTTGGGATCTTTCCTACCCCTGGAACTTTCTCCAGATACATAGAATGCTTATCTTGCAAAACTCCGTGAGAGGCGTGAGTTGATGGGAAGACTCGCACAAAAAAGCCCTTGGCGTATGAAAGAGAGATCAATCCCGCGCTATGCCAGTCAACAGCCCATAAGAGCCGTTGAGCACCCCAGAATCTGCCACCATATTCATCCATTCCATGCATTTGTTTTGCCCAGCCCAACGCCCGGGATTGGCCGAGTGCCCTTGCTGAGAAGATACTTCATCGCAAGCCTTCTCACCCAGCATTGACAATGTGCGGCTCGCCAAGGCCACAAAGATATCCCGATACGGCGCGGCCACATCCCACCTTTCCGCCATGATCACCAACGCGATTGTGCAATCGTTACAGGTGCTGCTCACCTGCTCGAGGCCCGAGACCTCTCCTCGCGCGGCAGACGAGGTCGTGCACAGGCAGTGGAGATATGTCAACCCTGCCAGGAACAGCTCATGCAGCGCAGCCCAGGTACAGCTCGTCGGCGTTCCCAGGAATTGACGGCGGTAGCTCTGGCAGATGCTTTTTGCGGCTCCAAGGCATTCCAGAAAGACATCCTCGGTCGCCTTTCCCCCCGCCCGGAAGTTGAGGATCTGGGCGCGACAAAGCTGGAGGATTGTGTAGTTGTACTCCAGATCATACCAGTCGGCGCTCGTGAATAAGGCCAGATCGTTTGTGGCGGGGGACGGCGGCGAAGGCGGAAGCTCCGAGCGCCACTGCTCGATCTCGGTGCGGATGTTCGCAACGTCACCGGAGCAGATTGGGTCGGCCTTGGAGTAGAGGCGGGTGTGGATTAGGTTCAGAAGGCGTCGCATGCGGAAGGTGTAGATCGCTCTCGTCATGCTGGTGGGTGGCTCCTGCGGAGAGCTTCGGGGCATGCCCAGTAGTCCTGTGCTCGTGATGCACGTATCGTCAATGTCAACGGGATACTACACGAGAAACATGGTTAGAAGAAGGAGCGCAGATGGCGAGTCTTCGGTTTGGTTAAGGTGGGAGTCCTGTTCAAACCTACTTCAGCGTCAACCTCTTGATACGGTACACTCAAAGGCCGACCTAACATGACGGCAGCCTGGGTCTCTATCACATAGGCGCACCAGAACACCCGCTTGCGAAGTTCAGTCCGAACTAATTTTCCGCAGGAACGGAGAAGTGCTTTGTATGTCGATGATAGCCCAGATCGATGCACTGACGCAGCGCCAGACTGCCGAGTTTCCTGTCACTTTCATGAGCACATGCGATCTTCCTCCCCGTTTTCTCTTCATCGTGATCCATACCAGTGCGGAGTCCCCGTCGGGGATCTCACAGAGTAGATGGCGCAGCACAAGATGGCCTGCACCGCTTCGAGGTTATCATGAACCAGGATATCATCGATATACATTAGTGCTGATGTATACAGGCGCTAGTGATAAGTCAGTGAGCGTTTCCGTTCCTTAATTGGGATCGTCTGCTTACTACCGCTGAGAATCCCAGATGGGGCAGAAGCAACGCGCCAACAGCGTATACCTACCAGTGTGAGCACTTTCTATCCCCTTTCGGTAGTCATGACTCTGTTCAACCTTACCATGTTCAAGAAAAATAATGAGATAGAGTCCGGATGAAGATTTGCCTGCCCTGCCGACTCCTGTAGCAACATCGACTCCCATGTCCTGAAGATCGGCTCATGTAGGACGGGATAGTGTACATTCACATTCTGGAAATAGACATCACTGAGCCTGACAGCAGACTCGTAGTCGGGTAACAGGCATGGTGACGGTAGCACAGAGACGCGATTCTCTGCCCCATCAGCCACGGTACCTGTGGGAAGATCCGAAGAAACCACCTGGCGAAGAGATGGATCGATCAGGCGCGAGAAGGCGAAGATTGAAGATGAACCCAGATATTGAGGCTCTGCGCCCGCGGCATTGAGACTCAACAGGCCAACCTTTGCTTCCAATCTGTCGTCAGCGTCGTCTCGTTTCGAATCATCCCACGCTTTGGGTGAACTCATGCCAACACTGTGGTAGACATCAGAACTTTCTATGTGTTGTATCCGTGGGAAAGTAGTAGGTGATCTTTGTCTCTCAGGTACATGACGTTTGAACAGGTCACTGCAGACGAGATCAGGGCAGCGCTCCTTCAGCAAGCTCTCCAGAAACTCCACTCGTTTTTCGAGAATCTCAATGTAGTTTCGGGGCCGAAATGTCCTCGTGACGGGGTCTTCTACGAGGCAGATTGTTTTCGTGTGTCAGATCATTTAAGCTTGATTAACCCCACTTTGCAATCTAAAGGAATCGAGCGACCGGAAGAAATACCGACCGGATTCAGCACGTAGACAGTTGTTGCATCCCGAGGGATTATTGTCGCACTTCCATCCTATCGGGTCATAAGAAAGCTGCTTGAGGAACTGAACAGGTTGTGTAGACCTCTTACCTTCCATTTATTTTCCTTGCATTTCACGCATGCGAGAAGGGCCCGGCAACCCGAGGGTCTCCGTGCAGCGGAGCGGGTCAACGGGGTCTTTTGGCCCTTCTGGGGCAACATGGCGCATATGTGGACCCTTCAGCTGTCAATCTTGCTGAGTGTGCGTTGTCAACTAGAGAAGGAGGGGAGGTCAGGTCGGAGCGTCGGGGCAGGGAGGGTCAAATGATGCCAGTGGAGAGGCGTCGCGGGCGATGATACTCCTGGGGTAGCGATGAAGAGATGAAAGATAAATGCCGCTACGCTGACTGGAGATTCTGGGCTGTCACTGGCACACATGTAGATCACCAAATTGAGCACATCGCAGTTGAGACCCACCATGCAATTAATTAAGTACCCCGCACGCTAGACAATCTACGGAAATGTAGACAGCCGACCGAAGGAATTGGTGTTTAATACCAGCTTTGTTTGTATCCCGACCCATGGAGGTTGTAGATTATACATCTAGCGTATCAAGGTTAGGTTCACTCGGTTGTAAGAAACAGGAGACTTCATGCGGCATTTGGAATCGTGCATTCATTCACATCCGGGCGACAACGGCAGCTGACGATTTGCAGCCTTCTCTTAACCGCTCAGCCCTTTCCACCGTGATTTGGAAAACCTCAGGCAGATGCGACTCAGCCCACGAAGCCCCAGCCATCAACTTAACCAAGCCTGCTGCAGCGGTAAAAATACGAGCCATGCCACTGTGGTATCGCAGAAGTCACTGTTAGCGGAACTTCATCTCAAGGGGAATGCATTAAACCTACTGCCCGTTGTGACCAGCACAAACCCACTGACCAGCAAGCCCTGGCAGCTCTCCGACAAACGGCACTCCGTCTGCGCTCTGGTCTCCAGTTAGCTCCTGCCCTGATAGCATCACATCTAGAAGTAGTGATTTCTTACCATTCCCATGATACCACTCCAAGCATGCGTGTAAGGCTCTTCTTGCTGCAATTCATCGGCGGTCCACCCCTTCACTTCACCGATCGCAAACGCTTGTACAGCCTTATTGATCGCGTCATGACCAGTCATACCATCATCTATGCACCGCTCTGGATTCTGATCTAGCCACTTCATAAACTCCCCTTGGCCAGGGTTGCTGCCGCCAAACAGCACGGCGCCATCGCCATTCAAGCGGGGATTAATGCTAATCAGGTCGTCCCGACCAAGGAGAATACCATAAGAGCTGTTGAATCCTGCAAAATCTGTAGCAGTGTCAGGGATCGTCACTCGGTTGCACATCTGGGGACGGGGAGTTATCAAGCCCCGCAGAGACGGCTCGAGGGCGGAACTATACGCATTGGTAGCATGGATGACCTGTGCGCACTCAATGTCACCGCGCTCGGTTCTCACGACCCACTGGCTTGGCATGTTCTCAGAAGGGACGACAGCGATAGCTTTGGTGCTGGTCTGCAGGTTGACGCCTCTCCGAATGTTCTCCCGCATCACATGGGCCGCCAGTTTCCACGGGTGCAGTGTGGATGCCGGCCATGCGTAACATGCTTGGGCATTTTTCATTTGGGAGATCTGGTATCTTGTCAGCCATGCCCTTAACACGGAGTGAGGAGCTTGTGCGAACCTCCGCTGCTTCCTGGGGGTCGTGAGTCATTTTGATATGACCAACCTTGCCTCCGGCGGCCTTGTACCGCTCAAAGGCTGTGCGGGCTTTGCGCGCGGCTTCGGGGGTAATGGGAACATCCAATGTGGGTCCAGTCCAGTGTTCGCACTCGACATTGTTTTCCTGAATGTAGCGCACTAGCTCGCACCATGTTTGTTGTTCATTCTGTAGGATCTATATAATTCGTCATTAGCCCACGGTACGGTACCGCACACAGAGAATCCCAATACCTTCAGAGCCTGCTCAGTGCCAAACTGTCGCTCGTACTCCAGAAACCCTCTCCACTGGTCTGGCTTACAGTGGCCAGCGTTGCGACCCGTAGCACCGGAGCAGAATAGACGAGCCTCGACGACCACGATTTTCTTAGCAGGCCAGGTTTCCGTGAGGTGTTTGGCAGCCACGGTGCCGGACATCTGGATTCAGCGCTTAGCTACCTATTCAAGGATCTGTAAGTAATTGAAGCTGCTACTCACACCCGATCCGATGATCACGATGTCTGCAGACTGCGGCAACTCTGGCGTGGTTCGATGGTTCAGCAGCGGGTCTCCCTGCACCGATCCCAGCCAGTGGGAAATGGAGTACCCGGCCGGTTTGGGGAAGCCGAAGCTTTGACAATTGTCTCTTTTCATCTTGTCTATTCTTTTTTACGGTTTGTGGTATTGAATTCGCACAGATGGTGATAGTTTCGGGGAGGCAAGCTGTATTTATAGGTGACTCGGAGTTAACGAGTTCCGCGCGGTCTGGCGTGGGGTCGGGATGAGGTGATATCGGAGTGCACACCGAACAAGCAAATATGGGCGGAACTTCCCGTCAATTAACTGGCCGACGGGAATCTTATCTGTATCAACTACAAAATACGGCAGTGTCGAGAACATCATATCTGTAATTCGGTGTCTAATAATCATACTATTTAGCCAACGAGTATTAAGATTTTTATGATAACAGTTGCCCAAGACCAATCGTACCTTTGCTTTCAAAATGGCCGGTGGCCCCAAAGGTACTGCGCAGAGACTTTTGGCAAGGGTGAACTGCAACTAAACAGCGAAACAGCACCGGCCCGATGGCGGCTTCTTTCCCTTCTCAACCAGCGGGACTTTCCACCAATCTTATCGCCTTATCTTCTCGGCTAAGTCGAATTATACTGGATGTGAATGCGTGATGTGGGCTTTTATCACCATCCCTGTCACCTCTGGGCGGCCGGTCTCCTATAAGTTCAGAATCGCCAGCATGATATTTTCAGCATGCATTGAATCTTTCTTCCCTTGTTCTAACCCATCTCATAATGCCTTCGGCCGCTCCCAATGGCAATACCGCCGGCAGTCATACCCTCATGTGGCCCCCCGGCACCTCGTGCCTTGCCGATATCTCGCCGTCCACGGGGGATGCCACCATCAACCTGCAACCGCGACCCTCTGATGACCCTAACGATCCCCTCAATTGGACGCCCTGGCGCAAGTACTGGAACATGGGACTCGTCTGCTTCACGTTGCGATGGTGGCGGAATTCATCAACGCCAGTACGCCGACCTGGGGCCCCATGGAGGCCCAGCTCGGGTTCAGCGACGAGATCATGAATGACAGCTATGCAGCTGGCTGTGCGGGGCTGGCCGTTGGCTCTCTCGTCTTGATTCCGTTTGCGCTCAAGTTCGGCCGTCGACCCTTGTATCTCTTCAGCACGGTGGTCCAGTTTGGGATCTGCATCTGGTCGGCCAAGATTCAGACAGTGGGAGACCTCATGGCCGTCAACGTGATCCAGTGTTTCTTCGCGAGTCTGGCCGAGGCCATTGTGCAAATGACCATCGCGGATCTGTTCTTCGTGCACCAGCGGGGCCGGATGAATGCGCTGTATGTCTGGACGTGGCTGCTCTCGACCTACCTCGGGATCCTGGTGGCCGGGTTCGTGGCGGATGGTCTGGGATAGCGATGGATCTGGTGGCTGAATGCCATTATTTGCGGGGTGACGATCTTTGTTGTCGCTTTTGGGTACGAAGAGACCAAGTTCTGTCCCCGGCCGGTTGACTCCGCCACGACGGATTTGGACCTGACTCCCTCAGATGAAGACCGGTCGAGCGCAATGAAACGCCAGGACCAGAACACGCTAGAAGACAAAGCGAAGAATCTCAGCGATAAATCAGTCACCCAGAGGAGTCAGAGCGACACCGATACAAGTGCTCGAGAGCTAGGCTCGGTAGAAGCCGTAGACGAAAACGCGCGCGAGATCACCCCAAGACCCGCTATCAACCCCAACATCCCCATGAAAACATACTGGCAACGACTTGCTCTGATCACCCCCACTACCTCGTCCGGTGCCATGAAGGACTCCTTCCTCCAACACATGTTTCAACCGCTCATCATCCTGGCGAAAATCCCGGCGATCGCGTGGACCGCGCTAGTATATGGTATCTTGGTGGCCCTGGGCGACGTCATGTCGACCACGATGTCCACCTACCTTCCCCGGGCGCCCTACAACTTCTCCTCCTACGAGGTCGGGCTCATGAGTCTGCCGCGGATGATCGGCGTCACGATCGGGGCCATCATCGTCGGGCCTCTGAGTGACTTGTGGATTGTCTATCTGGCTCGCCGCCGGCACGGCATCTTCCAGCCCGAGACACGGCTGTGGTGCATGATCCCCTTCCTCCCCTTCGTCGTGGTCGGCGCCGTCCTCTTCGCCATGGGGCTCAGTGACCACCGTCCCAGGCCGGTGATCGCCGTGGGGCTGGCCTTGTACAACATCGGCGTCACCCCGATCAACACCCTCACCATCACCTACCTGACTGATTCGTACAGAGACGTAAGTGGTATCCTGGATACCCCTCAGCATCTCCCTCTTCTGTCACTTGCTAAAGCCCGATACAGATCATCGGCGACGCCCTCGTGGGTGTAACTCTGACGCGCAATACGTTCAGCACGGTGTTCATCTTCGCGCTCTCGCCGTGGGTCGCGAAGGTGGGACTCAAAGATACATTCGTCACAATTCTAGTCCTCGCGGTTGCAATTCTGTTGGCCTTTGTAGTCTTTCTGCGTTATGGCAAGGCGCTTCGGGGCTTTTCAGCCTCGCGCTATCTCTACTATGCCGCACGGCAGTACAAGGAGAGATCAGGGTAAAGAAGAAAAAGAGTCATCGATCTGAAGTTCAAGGCAAAAGAACCGCATTCCACACTGGATTTACCAATCAAAGACCCATATTAGATTAAGACGGACGACGGAGGTCGCCGTCGGATCTCCGCCGCCATGAGCTTCGCTTTGCAAATCCCCGTCTCCTCTTCAATGGCTTTCATCTTCTGTAAGACCCAGTCGCGCAAAGCATCACTGCGACCGTGAGATGTTCCTGCAAGGTACAGTGGCCACATCAGGGGCACGATGGACGCAGCGCGTAAGCCCTCCCGTGGTTTGCCGGCCTTGTCGTAGGCGTGGAGTATATATGGAACACTGGAGCATATATCCTTAGAAAGCTCCTGGATCAGTGATATCGAGGAATCCAACGGGTATGGGCATGGTGGTCCGGGTGAGGGCTGCAGTGCGAACGCTGTCAGGGGAGACGCCTGCTGTGGAAGTGGTTGTGACAACAGCGTAACAAGTGCCTGATGGAGGAGGATGCGCGCGCAGCGCTGCAGGTTCCATGTGTGGGCGACGTCGACGCTGGTGTACGTATCATACTGACCCAGCTGACACATCTCGGTGCCTTTCACGTCGCTTTGACGGGTACAAGTCGTATACTCGTAGTCTGCTGGAGGGATTTGGACCAGCGCTCCAGGTCTGTATCAACTGCAAGAATTGAGGAGACACACCGAGATAGATCCAGCGCGTCCATGCAACCGTCCTTACAGGGGGCTAGAACGGCGCAAGCATCGGCAACGAGAATTGCTAGGTGGGAGGCGGGGGCTTCGTGCTCTGTTCCGTAGTGTCTGGCCTCCTTCATCATCTCGAGTAGTATAATTGGCACCAGTAGCCCGCGCTGAAGGCAATTAAGGAGGTGTTTGGCGAAGTCAGACAAAACGGACATGCAATGAAGATATTATTAAGGGAAAATGACTCACGATCTCCGTACGCGCGTGGAGAAAAATGCCTCGATGGATCCTGTTGCGTAGACTGGCTGATGCCTCGGAGATGTATCAATGCCACGGCACCGTTTACATGCCTGTCCCATGAGCCCACATTGCCATTACCATCCGGAGTGACAGTCTAGTCTAGTCAATAGCTTGCTCCAGTGAGTCCAGAGCCGCGGGAAAGTTCACCTCGAACAAGGCCACAAGCATTAGGGCGACCAGCATCTGGTCGGATGCTGCGCTGCTGGGGTCCGCCAGCGCCGTACGCATATCACGAAGAGCGCGAGAAACCGCTTGGCTGGCGGCATGACCCAGCTTGGGCGCATTCCGCATATGTGCCAGGCTCGCTAGTTCTACGGCGACGATGAGACTAGCCAGGTATCCCGGCCCAGTTGCTCGCTTGTAAATGATGCCCAGGCAGTCCGGGTGGCTTGGGGGTCGCCCGGGCGCGTGCGCAACGAAATAGTGGAAGAAGAAATGTAGCGCCTGATCTTCCGGTGGAACCACGACAGCGGGCCAGGGGCCTTGGTCGACCTGCTGAGGTCTATGGGATAATGCAGAGACCCGCTCCTTGCCATGGAGCGAAGAACGGAGCGTGATGTTCCCGGGAGCCGGGGGGAAAGCCTTGCTCACCGTCTCGCCAGTCTGATCTCGAAATGTCACATAGCTCTCTGCATCTCGGTATCTGTCGCATCTAGAGCCAGCCCTGAGACATTGACGACATGCTGGTCATGATAAGTCGCACTTGAAGCCCCAGGCATCCAGTTTCATCAGCAGCAGTTGTGGATAACTAAGCTAACGAGTCGAAGCGTCAGACTAGGACGTAAAATACCTTCTGCTTTTAAATCGACATTCCGAGCACGCTTTACTAGGCTTGCCAAGGTAGACCATGTTACGTAGTGCACAGTACCATTTTGCTAGACAGGATAATAAGGTAGTTGGAAGACTTCAACCTGGTCGAGTTTTGGTTCTGCAGAGTACTCAGTAAACAAGGTATTCTACTGTAGATTCCGCCATGCCCACCGCCACTGCTTTGTAATCTTCGCTGCTGCTGAATCCGGACTAACGAACTGGATTGCTGCGGAAATCCAGCGAGTTTCCCTTTCCGCTTTAGATCTAACTTGGCGCCGTTTTTTGCTCACTGAGCAGTATAGAGTATAGAGAAAATACAGAAATATATATTCTAAATAATTTCCAAACAATCCCGGATTATTTCAGAAGTAAATATTAGAGAAGAGACTGTTACTCTAAGTTTTTATCTAAATTTATATAATTTAGTTATATAATCTAAATAAAATATATACTATTAATATTATATATTTTATTTTTGTCTTGCCGGCGTGTTTTTTATTTATCTAATTTTTAAAAAATATTAAGTTTTAATTAAATAATTATACTATATTTAAACTAAACTTTTTAATATCGAAATATTTTTAAATACTAATAATATTAATCTAAATTCTAATTAAAATTACTAAAAAGACTTTGCTTACAGATTAATAATATTTTATAATTATTTAAAATCTATACTTCTTTTATCTACTATTTTTTTAGATCTTATAATTTTTGACTGTACTAGAGATATTAAAATTTATTTATTTATAAATATATATAATATACTAGTTTAGAAATATTTAAAAAGCTAAATAAAACTTAATAATATAAAAAATATTATATTTTTTTTAGAAATATATATTAAATAATTTAATCTGTAAATAAAAATATTTAGTTTAGTTTTCTTTTTTTAAGAATTACTGATTTAGAGACAGAATTAAACTTAGTATTTTTTTTATTATAATATATTAGAATTATATAGTATTATTTTAAATATTCTTCTGAAGTACTGTAAATATATATTTTAATAAAAAAATATATAATTATTATAAATATTTTTTATTTTTAGTATTAGACTATATATAAAATAGTTTAAGTATAATATCTTTAGCTTAAAATAATAAGATAGATATTTATTTAATAGTATATAGTAATAAGTCGGTATTTAAAAAACTTTAAATATACAGTTTTTATAGGAAAGTTATATAAAAATATATTAAAAAATATTCTAGTTAGCTGGTCTATCTAATTTTATTAATAATACTATAGATATATTAATTTGTTTACTTCTAGTTTAAAATATTAAAAGTTTTTAAAAACTAAGAATAAAATAAGAAATAGCTGAATATATTCTTATTATTTATAAAAATAAAGACTACTTTTTTTATATCGCGGGAGAGTATAAAAAGCAGATTATAATATTCTATTATTAGAATTAAACTATAAAAATATATTTAAAACTAACTAAATAAATAATCTTTATTATAATATAGTTATATAAGCTGAGAATCTGTTGTAGAATATATTATAAGACAGTAGATAAAAGTAGGAATTCTATAAATTCTTAGAATTAGAAAATATTTAGTATATTTTATATAAAAATTAGAAGTCTATATTTATTTATACAACTTATTATATTAATATAAATCTAAGTATACTAGTATATTAATAGAAACAAAAAATAACTATTTTTTATTAGTAGTAAATAGAAAGTAGAAAAATAAAATTATCTTCTGCTGGTAATTAATAATTATAAAAGAAGAGTATTAGATAATTTATCTAATTAGTATAGCTGTATATTACTATTAAATAATAATTAGAATTAATAGTAGATATTTTAAAGTTAGAAAAATAAATTAATACTTCTTAGCTAGAGCTACCAACCCTTAATTAAATATTAAAAAAATATAAAGAATAGCTAATCGCCTATATAAATAATAACTAAATATAAATTTTTAATATATTAACTATCTATATCTAATCTTTATTAAGAATAAGATATAGTCTATTACTAAAATTTCTTTATATAAATATATTTTAATTATTATTTATTTCTTATATATATCTGTTATATTATCCGGCTGTTTTATCTTTCAGAGCTATAATATATATACTAATCTAGATATATTTAAACTAAGATTAGTTTAGATAAATTACAACTTTTTTTTAATATTACAGAAAGCAGTATTCTTAGCTGATATTTTAAATTTAAAATCTTAAAAGAAGTTCTTAGATTGATATATACTTATTTTATATTTTTTATTAATTTTAAATATACAGCAGCTTGTTACTAGACAAATATTTGATTTAATATAATAAAAAGATACTTATTTTTCTATTTGTTTTAGATAATCTTAATTCTAGATTATAAGTCTAAGATTAGATAAGCAGTAATTTTTTCTTACAGATAAATTCCAGTTATAGATAAAGATCTGTTTTTTATTTAATACTATATTTAAATAATTGTAGTAGTAGATAAATATATATTTACTTAGAATTATATATATATAAAGATATAATATTCTATTCTTTAAATAGAAAACTATCTAATAATAAGATAAATTTACTTACTATTTATTACTAAAGTTTATATTTGGATTAGATCTATTATCTGAAACTAGTCTACTGCTGAGATTAATCTACTATTTTAAATAAATCTACTGTTTAAGACTATTTTATTATTTTAGACTGATCTACTGTCTAAGACTGGATTAATTAATTTATCTTTTAAAATTAAATATTATCTAAAATCTAACTTACTGTCTAGATCTAGATATTATCTGGAATAAATCTACTGTCTAATAAATAACTTTTGTTTAAAATAGTAAGACTGAAGCTTACCGCTCGGTAATATAAAATTTTTTAAAAATAATATAGTTTTTTTAGTTTATTTATATAGTACTGTATCAACTTCTTCTATATTATACTATAGCTTAATTATAATCTTAATATATATTAACTTATTAAAAACAGATAATAATAGAATATCTTAGAGATAGATAATATAGAATAGTACAGTTTTATTATTTAATTAATTAGTTTTTATATATAATAAATAATTTCTATTCTAAGAGGGTTTTAATTATCAGTATATAGTAAGCGCCTATAAAATATAGAACTAGATGATATAATCTAGTTAAAAAATAATTTATAAATTAAAAACTCGGTTCTATATATCAAAACTTTTAAATTATACTAATTTTTTGTTTCTATTCTTATTTTTAGTTCTGATAGTTTTAGTCAAATACTTTCTAACTTTATTAGTTTATTTTTTTAGATCTTAAAAAAGTTTAATATTGGATTTTTAATTATGTACTAGTTGTAAACAGACAGTAACTTAGACTTTTTTATATATCTAAAAATAATTATTTATAATAATAATTAACTTAGTTTTATAGACTGTTTGTATTATTATTATATATAGACTATATCTCTGATATATTACAGTAATTAAAAAATAAAGAATATTTTAGTCTTTTTTAAATAGTAAGTTAGTAAAATAAAGTAAGATACTAATAGATATTATTATTAATTAAATTCTGATATTACTGATTTTATATTACTTTCTAGTCTGTTTTAATTAAAATATAAATAACTTAATATAAAGCGGGAAAAGTTAATATAATTCTACTACTATTATTATTTTTATAGAATTTAATAAATCTTCTATAGATACTTTTTATATTCAGTCTCTGATTATTTTTATTAAAAAAATATTTTATTTTTAATAATAGATTTAATATTAGAAAATAATACTACTGAAGTATATACAGTAATTGATCCGGATAATAAAAATATATATAATAATCTTCTATTTTATAATAGACTGTTGAGAGCGGCTGATAGTACTGATCTAAATAGATATAAACTAAATAATATAAAAAATTTATTTTTAATATATATCTATAGCTATATAGAATATTTTTTATATAATATTAATTCTTCTCTACTTTCTATATTATATAATATTCTAATTAAGATTTGGATTATAAATATTAACTCTATTTTAGTAGTTACTATAGATGTTTATAATTCTTTTTTTTTAATTTTTATATATATATTCTCTTAGTGGCTGTTGTTTTTTTTATTAATATAATTTATAATATTTATAAGATTTCCAACTGTATTATACTATAATAGAAGAGTATAATTAGTTCAATATCTTCTAGACTTTTATTATTAATCAGAAGAAATAGAACTGTAATCTAATAAATAGTATAATATTCGGCGAACAGTATTTAACTAATATTCTATAAAAAGTGTTTAATATAGTAGTAAATAATAAGAAATAAGACTTTATTGATATAACTTATAAGATTAATAGCAACTATAAAGATTTGATAAGTATCTTTTGATTATAGCTATCTGCTAACTCTTCTATTATTAGTATTGAAGCAAGCAGCTGATAGATTAATAAAAAGATGATTTAATATAAAATTTAGTCTATCAGATATATTAAAAACTAAAATAAAGAGTTAATAAATCTACTAGATCAGAAGCTATAAGAATATTAAAAAGTCAGAAAAAACAAAATCTCAGCTATAATATTGTAGGATCTGGATAAAAATAAGATCGGGGTTCGATAAAAGCTAGCTACAAAGCCAAACTTTCTGAAAATATTAGTAATAAGCTGTTATATCTAAACAAAACTACAGCTGGACTCTGTACTTGATTAATAATAAAGTTTATACTAAGCTGTAAGTTTGTGCTATACTTACTGTTCTATTTCGAATTATATAAAAATAAAAATAGAAAAAAGAAGTTAAGAAATATTTCTAATCCAGATCTTGTCTTACAATTGATAAGTATACTATAGATAATAAAAAACTAGAAAATATTAATCTAGCTATTTTATATCAAGACTTTATAACTATTTATATAGTAGATATGATAGAAGAGGGACTGAATACAGCAAAGCTGATAGTATAAGATCTAGATACAAGCTTTATTACTGCTGTAAGTATTGCTATAAAGACTGAGAATAATAGTATCTTAGAGCTCACCGCGTTATAGAATATATTTAATATTTTGGTTATAGATTTTGAACTAATATCTATATCAGAATATATATATTCCAAGTCTATTATCTTAAGCTGGACGAAGCTGGACAGCGCTAAACGCGACATAGGCGATGAGATTTGCGAATTAACCACCACCACCACCACCACCACCACGACGACGACTACTACTACTACTACTACTACTACTACTGCCGCGCCGTCTCCCGACCCCACGGCACAAGTGGTGATTGTACTTGCCGAAGATGCCAGTTCCTTTACCACTTTCAGTTGGCAGTTCTTCAATGTCGCAATTGGGGCAACTCTGGAAGCGTGCGACGGCACTGGTGAAATCTTTATATCTAAGAATAAGGATAGCAACGGATATTTGTATCCGGATAAGAATAAAAGAGTTCTATACAAAGATTCTTTTATTTAATTTTAGAAAAACAATTAAATAAATAGTTTACTGCGTGTATTATTAGTAGCTTTTCTTATTTTTAGTATAAATCCTATTTATAGATAATGATGTTTAAGCTTGGACAGTACTATATAATTATTTAATAATAGAATATTAGTTTACAGTAGTATTTATAATATATGATTTCTATAGCAGCAGGCGAAAGAATTAAAGATACTTGTTTTATATAGATATACTATATAAATAGGATATATTAAGAATCTAAAAAATATCTGTATTTTAATTAATTAAGTTGATTATATCTGAAGCTGTAATAGAGAATATTTTTGTATATTTTTTTTATAGACTAGAATAAGAGATAGAAATTTTAAATTCTTATTTTTCTTTCTTTTAAATCTTAGTAATAAGAGATTTGTACAGACTTTAAAAGCTGGTATTTTTTTAAAAAAAAATAATATAAATTAAACTATTAGCTGATAGTATATCTTTTTACTTTTTATAGCGTTCTACTATAAGATACAGAGATTTATTATTATTAAAATAATTAAATATTAAAGAATATCTGATATTTCTGATTATCTGTTGGATATTCTCTATTACAGACTGTATATCTAAGTCTTATATTAGGAAAGTAGTAGTGTTGATTATATAGATCTGTATAGTATCTATATTTAATCTGTTTCTTATATAACTATACTAGATGGCTAATTACTGGCAGCAGCGGTACTACTTTTTTTTTATTAAATAGATTTTAATACTTCTGATAAATCTCTGTTCTATTAGTAGTTATTATTAATAATCTATTCGGCTGTTTTAGATATATCTAATTAAATTCTTATAGATGCTGATTTGTCTAGTAGTCTGTTTTTTTTTAGCTATATAATATTCTTAATCTAGAAATTACTGTTCTTAAGATTATTTTCGGTTGTAATTTTTTTAATTTCTTGTTTTTTTCAGCATCCAGATCGAAGTTTTTAGTCGGAATTTGATAGACTATAATTCTAAATTATAATTTAACTATTTTAATATTATTTTCTAATTTATTTAATTATTTAATATTACTTCAAGCGGCCTCTTCGGACTGTGTATTCTAAAATTAAATAATATAACCGGTTTTGGTAATATTAATTCTAGTAATTTAGATATTTTTAATAGTTTCTAGATTTAAAAGAATAGTATAGATATATATATTTACTGTTTCTATTAGTAGGGCTCTTAAGAATTAGTTATTATTAATATTCTAATCTAGAATTAGTATAGTATTGATTTGGATATAGTTAGATTTTTTTTTAGAATATAGAACTATTTTTTTAGAGTCTGTCAGTAGATAGTCTGCAGCTATATCTATCTATAATCTGTTTAGAAAGATATTTACTGATTATATTTTCAGACTAGTTCGGAGGGTTTATTTTTTTTATAGCTTTTTATTTTAAATATAGAAAAGTTATTATTCTATTTTTATAATTTAGACTTTAGTTCTTACTGATTCAATTGTCTCTGTCTGATATTTAAGTATTTTATTAAAGCTGGTAAAAAACTACCAGATATTCTAAAATATTATCTGACTGTTGTTTTTGCTATAAGTTGCAAATTCAGAATTTATAATCAGATTACTTTTAGATTCTTATTTATAGTATTTATTTGTTATTTTAATTCTTAGATAGAAATTATATTAAAGAAAAATCTTTGGCGATATCTGTAAGTTTGTAGAATAAGATTTAGTAACTTTTATAAATAGAATTATAATCAGACTAGGATTAGTTTCTGCTTAGTATATAATAAGCTGCTATAATAATAAAATTATCTGTAATAGTTTAATATTTAATTTAACTAATCTTTTAGACAGTCTTTTTTTTTATATAATATAGATAATTATAATTTATATACTGACTCTTTATTTAAAGCGATATATAGAATTTACTATTTATATTTTTTATATATATTTTTACCTATAAACTATTACTTTTCTAACGAACTTGGAGCCTTATTAAAGTCTGTATAAACTAATATCTAAGATTATATTAGATCTAAGAATCTATAATAAAGATAAAATAACTAGAAGTAAATTGTTCTATAATTAATTTAACTAAGTTGTAACAGCTGGTTAGTGTATACTGCTTGATACTTATGGCTGTATCTTAGAGCTTAATAGTATAATTATATAAGTCTAATACTAGTATATATCTGTTCAGTAAGAAGACTATCGAGCTAGCTAAGTCTTATTAGCCGGTTAGTATATACTGTTTAAAGTCTGTGGTTATATTTTAGAGCTTAATAGTCTGATTATATAAACCCGACGCCAGTATATATCTGTTTAATAAGAAGACTATTAAAAAGACTTTGCTAGAAAGTTCTTTAGATATCTGGAGATTTAAGCTTTAGAAATCTTCTATTATTATTCTAACTACTAGTTGATTTTTAACTTTTCTAATAAATATCTATTTAATAATACTTTTGGTTGGTATAAATATAAGACTAATATAGTAGATCTATAGTAAAGTAATTACTGCTATATAGTTATTTTAATAATTAAATCTTTCTATATTATATAAAAATCAGATAACTTAGAATTAAGTTGTATTTAAATAATAATTAGCCAGCATTGCAAGTAATAAATTATAAATTTAAATATACTTTTAGATTTTAAATATTTTAATTATTCTATTATTTCTAATATTCTTTCTATCAGAGCTAGTACCTCCAACCAGTAAAGAAAATAGTTTTAAAGAAAAGAAAAAATATTATAATTTATAATCCAATCTTTGCGTTATTTAATATACTGAGTCCAGTAGTAATAGATATATTATATATCAGTAATAAAATAGTTTTTGATAATTTTAATTTTAATATCAGCTTACTGTATTCTGTAATTTTACAGATTATATATATTCTTTTTAAATTATATTTTTATAAGCCGGAGATAATATAAAGCTATTTTAGTATATATATCTTATTTATAAATTAAAAATAAAAAATTTTTATTTAAAAGATAGTTTTAAAAGAATAAGTATAAAATCTAGACTGGTGCTTTAAAATACTTTAAAATACTAAGAATAGAGTAAAATCTATTTAAACAATTATTAATATTATCAATTAAGAATTTATTAAGTAAAGAGAGACCATCGAGGGACAAAGATAAAACTAAAAGAATAATTATTCTAATTATATATTAGAACTCTTTCTTCAGCTGCTGTGTCTCTTTCTTATTAGCTCTAGTAAAAAGCTGGCTTAGAATAAAAATATATATTTGCGCTATTTCGTCTGAAGTTGTATTCACTCTATTAAAAACCTTTTTAAATTATTATTTTAGATATTATTTTCTTTTTCTAATAAAGCAGCAAATTGTAGCTATAAAGATATATAAAAAAATAACTATTATCAACAGCTTTTCAAATTTCTTATTTTTAGATTAGTTAGATAATAGTATATGCTCTTATTATATAGCTAAAAACTTACTTTTAAGAAAAAGATAAATATTATATTTAATTATAGATTTAGAAAGCTTTTAGAGGATTAAGTCTTAGTAATTTTTATTTTATTAAAGTTATAGTAAACAAAGAGTTCAGATCGGCTGGTTAGAAATATTCAAAAATATATAGATTTAATTTCTTATATTTTAAATAAGTAGTTAAAAATAATTTATTAGTTTTTATCTTTGTTATATTTATCTAAAGTATTAATAACAATTATAATTTTATAGATTAGCTGGTAGATAGTTTTTAAAATAGCTAATAAAAAAACTTCTCAAACTTTATATTAGAAGATTTTGATACAACATCTGAATTATTCTTAATTATATTAAAAATATTAAAATCTATTTACTGATAGTTGATAATTAGTTAATATATAAAAGTTGATATAAAATACTTTGTATTATAACAGTCAGCTTTGCCTTGCTTGATTATAAACTAGTATCTAAAAATTCTTGATTTTAGAAGGATTAAGTAATAGTCTGTATAATAGTTAATTAATAAGTCCCTACTATACTATTTAGCTTAAAGATAAGTTGATCTTACAACTAAATCTATATTGAAATATAGCTAAAAAGATCTTTTCTTATATTTAGAAAATAGTAATTCTTATAATAATAAGTATAAGAGTCGAAAAATACTTCTTCTACTAATAATAAACTTTTTAAATCAGAATATTCAACAGATCTCTTTAAAAAATCAGCTAGTTTATTAATCTTGCGTAGGATATTCTCTGTCTTTTTTATATAGTTAAGATATTTGATTAATCTAATCTATTTATCTAGCTTAGCTTTTTTATTCTTAACTGAAATCTTAAGTATAATAAGTAGTTGCTGAAGGCTATAAGTTACTATATTAATTATTCTTTCTCTAATACTTGCTTTCTGGAATTTGTATGTCTGGACTATATAATATAAGATAGCTTTATAAAGTCTGATTAATATATTTTTTATAAAATAATTATTAGAAATATTTTTTGCTTTTTTATCGAAATTCTGCTTGATAAAGATATTATATACTAGAATATCTGTCTAGTACTTCGATAATTCGAATAGAGAATCACAAGATTAGAAGTATTTTTTTATTAACTAGTATACTAGTTAATAAATATTCCAGCAGCAACTTTTAATATTTCTGGTTATATATATACTATTAGATTAAGTAAGATAATATTCTATATACTAGCTGTATATTACATCGGATTGAGTATAGCTACTATACCTATAATATCTCTAAATAGCAGTAATATATTAAGAATTTTTTATAAAGTTTTCCAGAATATTTTATTAGTTGTCTGATAATACTTTTTATATCCTTCTTCGGTTGTTATAGCAGCCTGATTAATTAAATTTTTATAATATTTTTTTTATTATTTAGTATAATCAAAATCTTTTTAATTAGCTGATTTTTATTAAACTAATTATAAGCAGTTTGTTATAAGTCTTACAGCTGCAAAGTTTATATTAACTGAATAGTTTAATCTATAGGCTTAGAAGTAATAAAATAGATATTATAATTAATAAAATATTTTTAGATTTTGTTTTATTTTAAATTTAATTATCGACTTCTTACTCTTTTTCCGCTGATAGAATAGATAACTAGAATACTTTCCAAAGAGATATTATATTTTAAATATTTCGAATTATCAGCTACTGTATATTAGATAAAAGCGAAACTCTGAGAAAAGAGTATTTTAAGAAGAGAATACAGCTATTATAGATTAATACTAGCGTCAAATTATTGCTGAGCTGATATAGCTGGATAGTAAGAATAAGTTAATTAGTATAATCTATAATTTATAAGATCTGGCTACAGGTTCGAATCTATTAAAAATAAAGCTAAATAACCATCTACTAATCCATCCAAAATGGCCATACTAATAAAAAACTCGGTAGAATAAGAAGACAGATTTATTTTAGTAATTAAGACTTTATAAAATAGCAAAATTTTATCTATATATTAAGCAGTAGTATTATATAGTATTCTATGTTCAACTCTGCAGACGCGCCTCTAAGAAATCAAGACAGTTGATTATATATATATTAAATTGTATAGACTGACTTTTTCGAAAGATAAAATCTTAGAAAAGTAAGTACTCTTTATAGATAGAAGAAACTTTTCATCCAGGCCTTTCTAGATCTATATAATAGCTAATATCTTAATCTAAAAACACAACTTAACTGTCTATATATCTATTGGCAAGAATTAGATAAACAACTCTATTTAAAAATATAAATTATTAAAGACTTATTATTCTTATTAATATAATTATAAACATACTCTCTGCAAGAATTCGGCTGTTATTAGATAGTGATTCAACCGAGATTATAAAGCTATATTAGAGTACAGTATTTTAAATAATAATATCTCTAGTTTTAATAAAAATTTATTATAGATTTGGTAGTTACTGTGCGTGTAGTTACAAGATCTGACTATATAGATAAACTATTTATATAGTCTAGAAACTGCGAATAGATGACTTTAATTAAGTGTATCAACGCTTTAGACTGGGCCCTGCCTCTATACTTAATTTTGAACGAAAGATTTATATAGAGGCATGGTATTAAAACAAGATATTTTATATTTAGAGAATCAACATCTAGCCAAACAGCTGGATTAATAATAATATTAGTTTATAATAGCTTTATAAATACTTTATCTCTTTAATAAAGTTTTAAAGAATTGGCCAGTATAGCCTCGTACTTCTTAACAGATACAACTTTTATTTAAAGCCTAAATTTGACGAAATATATATTCTAATTAGTATTATCTTTATCTGTATGCTAGGACTTTTTTTACAGCTTTGCTAATCTTTTAATATTGTATATTTCACATCTCTTAACAAGATGTATAGCAGCTTGATTAAAAAGTTGATTTATACAAGCATCTACTATATTAATAAGATTGAATTTTTTTAGATATATCTACAGATGCTTGAACTTAGGTTTTTAAAAATATTATAATTTAAAGTACTCTTTGGACTGCCAGGCTGGTACTGTTCCAGCCAAATAAGATGTTTGAAAAACTAGTTTATTATCTTTATAAAGACTATACTACTAGCCGGTCAAGAATAGCTTCAATACTGCTAAAAAGACCCAATAATATGATACAACTAGAGAAGCATAAAATTACAGTTAATAGACTATTTTGTAAATAAATATAGATTTCTCCGGAGTCTTTGAAAATAGTTATATTATATATTATTTAGAGTGCTAAAATTGCGTTGAGCCAAGCCGCTCTATTTAAATATAAAGACTACCAACTCTTGGTACTAATAAATATCTACTGAAGAAGAGAAAACAAAGCCATTACTAAATACAAGACCTCAACGGATTTGCCGTTGGCGAGACAGTTAAGGCTTTTAAATAAGACTGTAAAGCTGGTGAGGTATTTTAAAACTGAAAGACCCTTAAAGATACTTAGCAAGGAACAGCCTCATCGCCGCGCGCCATCTCGCTGTTCTGATTATAATCAACTTGGCCATACACGTACAAGATACCCTGCAAGGATTCAACATTAAGAAAATACAACTTGAACGGTGTAAATATATTGATTTTTGATTTCAAGAATGTATGTTGACTAGAAGTCTTGGCAAGCCGGCCAGCCCGCATGTGGATTACGTTAATCCTTGCTTGGCTTAGTCAGTCATGGCCAGCTCCGTGGTGCGTTGGAGAAGGTTGGAGAAGGCGGGGATTCCTACCTCGTCTATTACCAGAGTCACGTGACATCGTGTTTTTTAAACACAGAAACGTACCCGGGGTTCGATCCTCTTTACTCATCATATCGTAAGCTGGACATTTGAGATATGAGGCGATCCTCGGCACCCGATAGAAGCAATATCATTGCTTGAAGAAGACGTAGGTGTGAAACATAGACAGGATCAAAGAACCACAAGTCAAGATCATTTGAATGTTCGGATAATATTCGATTTCTCGTAGTTCGATAAATTTGGTCTTGGTGAGTAATTCGACATCGAATGTGATGTCGGCCCGAGACGAGGGCCAGTCGTGACTAAGGGAGACCCAAGAAACGTGGCCTCCTATTCCTGACGTATCCATCGCTCGTTGCCCCTCTATCGGCATATTGCTATCAACTACACTCCTGCAGCATGGATACAGTAATAAATTATTCATGGCTTGTCACTAACCACACAAGATCACTTGAACGGATTGTACTCGGTGCCTGTTTCAGATCTGAACGTACAAAAGGATTGACTCCGAAGAAGAAGCACATGGACAAAGACTAGGCTATTCGAACTGACCAAAAAGATGCAGAGAAGAAAGCAGTCTCTTCGAGAAATATGGAGCAATTCTAGTACTAATCATCAAAGAGATTTTAGAAGTAAAACCAAGATATGATACTTTCACCGATTAACAAGAGATTTACATATGCCCACCGAGACTTGATTCCCCAACTAGCGATGCTAGTCCCAGAGACTAGCACTTCTTTTGCGTTCTTTGAGACGCGTACGTCTGACAGAATTTATAGTAGGTTTCACCAGCCGTACTAAGTTCTGCTCCATGGCTGATCGAATATTTGCACATGCTTTTGGGTATTTGTGCGGATTCAAAGTATTGGAGAAGAACCCTGACTACTAAATGAGCTATGGTACCATCATAAGTTCAGATAACATAGTGAGATCAAAGCATAATTTGAACTAGAATTTAAGATGCCGTTCGGCTGAAGCTTAGTATAGCAATTAATCAACCGGAGGGAATCAGGACCATTGTCAACTTATGAGCCTTGTTGTCGCCGAGAATCAAATTTTCTGGTCTACAGCATCACCAGCAGTTGTAAGGCTCGAGATCGATAAATAGAGGCATCTCTGGTAGGCAAAGAAAGATAGCATGTGTGCAGAAAGAGAATGACTTTTTATATGTACTGATAGGAAGCGGTAAAGCCAGCGATTAAGGGACGTATCCTCAAATTTCAGAGCAATATGTCATATTACATCTCAGAGGCTAAATTGAGCAGTTTGCATGTGGAATAGCCCCGAAGCAGAACTAGTTGCAAACAATGAAAACAGAGATTGCACTCCATGCGAATCCCGGCTTGTCCCTAAAACAATTTCCCCTTTTTGCAATTCTCCTTGCCTCTCCCATGGAATACCATATTTGCTATGCTCTCAAGAAATCGTCCTCATAAATTCTTAAAGATATTCAATTCACCAACAGCTCTTATGGAGGAACTACCTTTGCTCTCAGAGATTCCAACAAGACGGCGAATACGAGCTTCCCACCTTTCTTAGGTGGTCGTCTTATTAATTCTGTTCAGTTCTGGGATGATACACAAACACTGGCCAGCCTTCTTGCCGACAACAAACCAACCTGTAACCCACAAATACAATGGTGAAAATATTGACTGGGAACCTTGTGAATCTTTCAAGGGGCAAAATGCGGAGTGCAGTAAGATCGATGTCCCCATGGATCAATTCAACCAGAGTAACTCCGAGAACGGAACCTTCACAATCCCCCTCATTCGAATGCGTGGCTCGAACGCAACCCAGAGCATCATCTTAAATCCGGGCGGCCCTGGGGCAAGTGGCTTCGAGTTTCTCTACGAGTACGGAGAACAGTTGCGGGATGTGGTCGGCGAGGGGCTCCACCTGCTTTCATTCGACCCCCGTGGTGTTAATAGCTCAACACCCCGAGCCTCCTGTTATCCAGATGTCAAAACTCGAGCACACCTAGCCCGGGTCAGATTTCGCAATATCGAGGTTGACAGTCCTGAGACATATGCGTGGACACAAAACTTTGTTGAGGCGTGTCCTGACACCATGGGAGAGCATACCAAGTATATCAATACTCCGCAAACGGCCGCAGATATGAATAGCATCTTGAATGCACTCGGCCAAAACGAAATGATCTATTGGGGTTTCAGTTATGGCAGCCTGCTCGGGCAGACTTACGCAGGACTTTTTCCCGAGCGAGCAAAACGTGTCATTATCGATGGCGTCGTGAATCAGTTCAAATGGTACGATGGTACTTTCGAAACGGAGTCCCAAGTCGACACGGACATGGTACTCCACGGATTTTTCCACGAGTGTATAAAAGCTGGCTCAGAAAACTGCTCTTTGTCCTCGCTTGCTACCTCTGCAGAGGATTTGCAGGATACAGTGCTTTCGTCTATGAAAAAGCTTCAAGAGCAACCTATCAGTGTATACGTGAACAAGTCGGTTTACGGTTTACTTGGGTATGAAAAGTTCTGGTATGATGGTGTTTTCCCAGCTCTTTATTTTAAAAATTATATACAGCTTTCTTATCAAGACCTACAGTATACTAAATAAATTTATTATATAAAAAAAAAAAATAGTAGTATTGTTATAGACTATAAATATAGTATTAAATATTAGAAATAAAGACCAGCTATTATAAAATATATAATAAATAGTTTAGATAAATAGATTATAAATATAACTATTATTCTGATTATAAATAATAGTATAGTAGATAAATATCTGGCTAAAAATTAATTATTATTATTAATTATATTTAAAATATAGACTTAGATTATCAGTCTTAGTTTATTTAATATTTTTTTTAACTATAGTCTGGATTATTTTATATATTTTTATCTATATTAGATAAGTCTACTAAATTATATAGATCTTTACTACTATAGTTTATATATTTCGAAAATATATTAAGTTAATATTATCAGATAATTAATAAATTTTTTATATAATATATATATTTTTTTTTAAATAAAAGTATTATCAGGCCCTTTTATAAAAATATATAAAAATAGATATTCTTAAAAATATTACTATTAATATTATAAGTTTATAATATTTTTAATTATATTATTTTAATAATTAAAGTAGCTTTCAGTAATATAAACTATAAAATATTTTTTTTATTTTAAAAACTAAATTTATTTAGCTGATAGCTAGTTTTAAAAGCAACAGCTGCTAAAAGATTTCTGCTACTATTAAAAATACTCTGATTATCTGTACAGCTGAGATCAGCTATATAGCTACTATTAAATTATTATTTAATTAAAAAAAATTATTATTTATTTTAATAATATTTTTTTTAATTTTAAATATTTAAATTTAGAGTATCTGTATCTATATTTTTATTAAAAAATTAGATATTATTTTAATAATTTTATTAAATATTAAAGCTGTAAGCTGTTCTGCTAATAGTTTTTTTATTAGAATTTATAATTATTTATAGTTAGTTTTATTAGATATTATAAGCAGCAGCTATTATAATAGTATAAAAATAAAAAATAGTATATATAATAAAAGTTTCTATAATAAAACAGTCTATATTAAAATGAAAATAAATAAAATTTATTATTAAATAATTAAGCTGGCTGTTGTTATAGAAATTATAATATTATTAGCTATTAAATTTATATTTTTTAATTTATTATTAAAACTGATATATACTACTAATATTTAATAGAGATATTTTAATATAGACTAGCTATTTTAATAACTATATTCTACTACAGCAGACTCTGTTTTAGATAATATTTAATCTTATTAAATTTAATATACTATTTATAAAGCTTGATTTAAATATTTTTATAGCTAATAAATATAAAAATCTTATTAGAATTATACTATATAATATTACCGGTTTTATAGAAGCAGCGGTACTGGTAAATAGATATAGATTCTATTTAATAAAAGTTTTTAATAAATAAAATATAAATTTTTTCTAGATTATTAAGATATTCTTAGACTAGGATCGGACTTTTAATAAAAAGCTCTTCCTTAGTACTGATTAGGGTGAGTATATTATAATTATTGCTGTGTACTATCTAAGTAAGATAACTAATAGTACGTCTAATTAAAGACTGAGAATGGTAAGTACTCAAAGAGTACTTATAGATACACCACATAGAGTACTCAGCGGGACTATAGATATTTATTAGCTTAAAGTGCTGCTGCCAGCGACAAATCAAATCTAGATACAGCGCTTTACCGCCTATAGATAATATTTTTAGGTAAGAAATATTAGCTGGAATAAGTATAGAGATAATAGTTAGCATTAAATATACTTGATTAATATCTATATTATTTATAGCAATTCAGAACTTATTCAGACGCTTCTTCTATAATAGAATATAAATACAGTCTCTAAAGATAAGTATAGCAAAAATATTAGAATTACTAATATTAAATATATATACTACAAACTGAAATATATAATTTTAAAAGCTAAATTTTATAACTGTTCTATATATAAACAGACTAGTATTAATTATATAGTAGTCTAGTATAATTTCTTTCAGAATACCAGTACTGCTAGATATAAATATAATTATTATAGTATTATAGATATTGTTTTTAGTCGTCTTCGACAGCGGTATATTTATAAAAAAAACTATTTAAATAATAATCTAATATAGTTTTAGTTTAGAGATTAATTAAAAATATCTTTATAAATAGAAAATAATAATAGTTTTAATTATTAATAAAACAATATTATATTACTGGTTTAGATACTTTAAATTAAGAATAATATAGATGTTTTTAGTTTTTAAAACTTTTAGTATTACTACTACTATCTATTTAGATTTTTTAAAGTATATCAGTACTATTATCTTCAGCCTAATTTCTTAAGCTATTAGATATATAATAAAATATCTAAAAAGATTATTAAAATTTTAGTATATTAAATTACTATTTTATATATATACTATCGGTATATTAGATTGTTTATATATCTATTTTTATATAAGTTTATATATATAGAACTGTACAGCTTTAGATTATTTTATATTCTATATTTAGATCTTTTTTTAGTTATTTTTATTAATAGTTATAATATCGGCCAGCTTGCTGTTAGATTTTAAATTATTAAAATAATATAGAATATATTTTAATTATAATAAAATCTGGTATATTTAGGTAGTATTAATAATATTATAGTTATAGCTTACTATTACTATAATCTAATTATTACTAAGTTTATACTCTAGTATTAAAATATATAAATTAAATACTAATTTATTTTTTTTAAAAAAATATTAATTAAAAATAAAATCTGCTCTGTCTGCTGCTGTAGTAGATTAAATTAAAAATAAATTAAAAAAAATATAAATTTATTCTATTATTTTATCTATTTAATAAATAATTTATAATTCTATCTATTTATATAGTATTATTATAATAAGCTGATCTTAGAGCTGCTAGAAAAAATTAATAATTATTTTTTTTAATAAAAATAAAATATAGATAAAAATTATTATAATTATTAGTCTGGTTATTTTATTTATATTATTTATAAATATAGTACAGCTGGTAAGAATAGCTCTAAATATAATATTTAAAAATATTATATACTATATATTTACTATTATCTATATAATCTAAATAAATATAGATATAGTAATATCTAGATATATTATTTTATTTTATAGAATAAAATAACTAGCAGTTATATTTGCATGCGGTTTATATACTGATATTAATAATAAAAAAAAATTAAATAATTTATATTAGTTAAATAGATTTTTTAAAAGCTATATACAGTTTTTTTATTAAGATTTACAGTATACTAGATAAATTTATTATATAAAAAAAAAGAAAATAGCAGTACTGTTATAGACTGCAGATATAGTATTAAATATTAGAAATAAAAATCAGCTATTATAAAATATATAATAAATAGTTTAGATAAATAGATTATAAATATAAGTATTATTCTAATTATAAATAATAATATAGTAGATAAATATCTGATTAAAGATTAGTTATTACTGCCGGTTATATTTAAAATATAGATTTAGATTATTAGTCTTAGTTTATTTAATATCTTTTTTAACTATAGTTTAGATTATTTTATATATTTTTATTTATACTAGACAAGTCTGCTAAATTATATAGACTTTTACTATTATAGTTTATATATTCTGAAAATATATTAGATTAATACTGTTAGACAGTTAATAAATTTCTTATATAATATATATATATATATTTTTTTTTATAAAAGTATTATCAGATTCTTTTATAAGAATATATAGAAATAGATATTTTTAAAAATATTATTATTAATACTATAAGTTTATAATATTTCTAATTATATTATTTTAATAATTAGAGTAGCTTTTAGTAATATAAACTATAGAATATTCTTCTTTATTTTAAAAATTAAATTTATTTAATTAGTAGCTAGTTTTGAAAATAATAGCTGCTAAAAGATTTTTATTATTATTAAAAATATCTCAGCTGTCTATATAACTGAGACTAGCTATATAACTATTATTAAATTATTATTTAATTAAAAAAAGCTGTTATTTATTTTAATAGTATTTTTTTTAATTTTAAGTATTTAAATTTAGAATATTTATATCTGTATCTTTACTAGAGAACTAGATATTATTTTAATAATTTTATTAAATATTAAAGCTGTAAGCTGTTCTGCTGATAGTTTTTTTATTAAAATTTATAATTATTTATAGTTAGTTTTATCAGATACTATAAATAGTAGCTGTTATAATAATATAAAAATAAAAAATAATATATATAATAAAAGTTCCTGCGATAGAACAGTCTATATTAAAATAAAAATAAATAAAATCTATTATTAAATAATTAAACTAACTACTGTTATCAAAATTATAATATTATCAACTGTTAAATTTATATTTTTTAATTTATTATTAAAGCTGATATATACTACTAATATTCTGATAGAGATATCTTAATATAAATTAGCTATTTTAATAGCTATATTTTATTATAGTAGATTTTATTTTAGATAATATTTAATTTTATTAAGCTTGATATACTATTTATAAAACTTAACTTAAATATTTTTATAATTAATAAATATAAAAATTTTATTAAAATTATACTATATAATATTACTAGTCTTATAGAAGCAGCAGTACTAGTAAATAGATATAGATTCTATTTAATAAAAATTTTTAATAAATAAAGTATAAATTTTTTTTAGATTATTAAAATATTCTCAGACTAGGATTAGATTTTTAATAAGAAGCTTTTTTTTAATACTGATCAGAGTAAGTATATTGTAATCATCGCTGTGCACCACCTACTATAGGCAGCCGCATCCTCGCCCAATATTTCGGATTTGCCGTTTGTCTGTGATAGAACGGCCAGAATTGCAAGTCACTAAGCATTCTGTGGGGCCGTAGGAATTCACCACAGTCAACAGCTCCAAAGTCTTCTTAGGCCAAGGATTATAAATCGGCTCACCCGCTAACATTACAGTTTTCAATGCGGGCGTGGCCTGGATATCAAGAAGCAAAGCGACAGTGGGGGTCATTTGAATATGATTTGCACCGGTAGTTCGGATCGCGCCTGCTAGGTTGTTCATTCGATTGTGTTCCAAGGGAATGCAGACACAACCCCCTGCAAGAAATATAGTAAAGATGTCCTCAATACTTGTATCAAAGGCGAAAGACGCAAACTGCAGACACCTGGATGACGAGTCTAATCTAAGACCAGATATGACAGCAGTAGCAGCAGAGCAATAAGCTCTATGCTCTATGACACACCCTTTAGGCCTGCCGGTAGAGCCCGATGTGTAAATTACATACATGGTATGAGTGCAATGAGAGAAAACGTCTGTTTTAGCAAGCTGGCACGGCAGTGAAAAGATTTCATCTGATACAATACTTATTTGTAAATTAGGTAGAGATGCCGTTGCGCAGAGCTGTGCTGATGTTAAGAGGAGACTTGCACCTACATCTAGACAGATATACTCTTTTCTAGAATACAGTTGAGCAGGATCTAAGGGAACAAAGGCGTCTTCAGTCTTCAAAACCCCTAGTATTGCTACTACTGTCTATTTAGACTTTTTAAAATATATCAGTACTATTATCTCCGGCCCGACTTTTTAAGCTATTAGATATATAATAAGATATTTATATAGATTATTAAATTTCTAATATATTAAATTACTATTTTATATATATACTACCGGTATATTGGATTATCTGTATATCTATTTTTATATAAGTTTATATTTATAGAATTGTATAGCTTTAGATTATTTTATATTCTATATCTAGATCTCTTTTTAATTATTTTTATTAATAGTTATAATATCAGTCAGCTTGCTGTCAGATTCCGAATTATTAAAATAATATAGAATATACTTAAACTATAATAAAATCTAATATATCTATATAATATTAATAATATTATAGTTATAGCTTACTATTATTATAATCTAATTATTATCAAACTTATACTCTAATATTAAAATATATAAATTAAATATTAATTTATTTTTTTTAAAAAAATACTAATTAAAAATAGAATCTGTTTTATCTACTACTATAGTAGGTTGAACTAGAAGTAGATTAAAAAAAATATAGATTAATTCTATTATTCTATTTATTTAATAAATAATTTATATTTTATTTATTTATATAATATTATTATAATAAACTGGTCTTAGAGCTGCTGAAAAAAGTTAATAATTATTTTTTTTAATTAAAATAAAATATAAATAGAGACTATTAT